>SMSR01002287.1:0-25909 GCA_019453355.1 Ceratina japonica
TATAACAAGAACTCATATGTTTTTTCGTATTGTAATTTTTATTTTTTAGTAAAGCCTGTATCCAATTGCACACGTTCTCATATACAGGGTGCCCCAGATCGAAACCGACGTACTTCGCCAATATGCTCGGAAGGTCATTGTGAGCAAAAAAATGTGATATACATCATAGGTTGATTCGTCTTCATTTTCGAAATTATAAAAGGAAAATAGTACGAATCAGATTCATAACTTTTGAAGACATAATCATTTATTCGGGTCGAAGGAGTATTTAAATAAAAAACTGAATACACGTGACGAATTGATAGCAAAAATCGAAGATGCAGCTTTTGCCATTAACAGCAATTCTTTAAACTTTTCAGGAGTGGGACGGATGCATTCCATGGAAGCATGCTTAGGTGCGTGCATACAATCAAACGGTGACCATTTTGAGCAACATTTTTAAATTACTTTATGTACTGTAAATAACTGTAAAACATAGTTGCGAATAAATTATTGAGTCTTCGAAAGTTATGTATCTGTGATTCATATTATTTTCTTTTCATAATCTCAAAACTAAGACAATCCGACCTATGATGTGTATAACATTTTTTGCTCGGACTGACTCCTCGAGCATGTTGGCGAAGTACGTCGGTTTCGATCTGGGACACCCTGTATATGTAGTATGTTCGATATTAAATGCGGCCTTTCTCGTTTCCCATTTCGTCTCGAGTTTCCTGCGCTTCCCTTTGTTTCTAGGACCAGTGTCGGATGTCATTGGAAGCAAAAGGAAAACACTATCGCGCGATGTTGTACATATCAACAGACGGTATTACGGCGAAATTAAATTGGACGAGCCGCGATTAATCAAGAGTTGCCAGGGGTAGAGATCGAATGAGTCTCCCTCGGTTCCGTTCGCCTCGAGAGATTCAATCGCAACAATAATACCCGCCGTTCGAAATTTCTGTAAGCGGACCAAAGGAACCGCAGTCTGTCGATGCGATAACGGAGAGAATCGAGCTTAGAAAGATGCAGGTTTCTACCAAAGAAGGAACACTGGTGGACTTCTTTCAAAGCGAAGGATACACTGATTTTTAGTGTCGATAGATACGAATGAAAAAAACGTTGAGTCAGTTTCGAGGTCACAAAACGTGATTAAAAGTTTTAAAGAAATTCATTGTTGTACGAATTAATTTACACCTCATAGGACATAGGCCATGAATAAAATTATGTATTAATAGTATAATAATAAATGTAAACAAGAATAATAAATTTTAATAGTAAGTACTAAAAGTAAGTGAGTAAAAGTAAGTAAGTAAAAGTTTAAAAGTAAATAAGTACGGTAAGTGGTTTCAACAAGCTTAATGTATTTTCATTTTATAAAACGTAGAAAGAATATTTAAAATAATAGTTATGCTAAGTATCTTAATAAAATGAAAATGACGAATTTAATAGAAATTTAGAACTTGAAGCTTTCGAGATATAAATCGATAGTTCCTGTGACTACTCAATTTTCCAACGCTTCCGGAATTTTCACGACAGGCCAGGAAACAGGCAGGACGTCGCCGCAATTTTATTTATTCTCACATGACGGTGCCACCCTCGAAATCGAGTTAATTAAAGAGGCAACTGGGAACACGCGCAGAGAGGCAAGGATTCTGACCAATAGGTCGATCTCCCACTTCGTTTCGTTGGACAGGAAATGGAATCTACTGTGGCCTCCTTTACCAAAACGGGAAATGGCACCGGTCGGATCTTAATTTGGAACGGTAAAATTAATTTACACCCTTACTAGATGCATCTACTCTCTTCCCTTATATCCCTCCCATATGGATTCGATCCCAGCTTACTCTAAATTCCGCTGTCGTTGAAACGACGTATCATGAGACAAGGGCGAAAGAGTTGATTAACTGATTGCGACACTGCACAGGATTGAGATGGCTGACGTGATTTCAAGGTAACTGCGATGAATCAGAGTAACGAACATGTGTGTATAACTTTATAAAACCTTGAAATAAAAATGTATTGACGTAAGTATCTCTGAGAAAAGTTAACGAAAGAAAGATATAGTATATTATCACTGAACCGTAATTTTGCATCCTACATTTCAGAGAGCCGATATCGATATATATTTGAAAGTATGCAAGTATCACTGTCGAAAAGAATTGGACTACTTTAAGAAACTACTAGGGATAACTAGTAGGAACTTTTAAATGTGAATATAACGCAGGAAATGATACCCAACTTCTGGTATGAGGTATACAGTGAAATGGAAACGTAACACGTATCCAAGGACGCTGTCAAACAGACGAGAAATGTAAGTCTACTATTACGGCATCCAGCCTCATCTACAATCCGATGCAAATTCAGGGAAGCTTAAAATGCCTTTCTACCATACTTTCTCTATCTCTCTCTTTCTTGGCTAACGCATCCGTTAACGAACTTCGAAATGGTGGCTGCAATTAGAAGCATCAGAGCTTGCATTATCTTGAATTCACCTACGCTGCCCGTTCTGCAAATGAGTTGCAAATTAGTCGGAATCCCGTCGTAAATAGTGGAAAGGGAGGCGAGGATTGTAGCGTTTTATAATTAAATGCATATGTCATGTAACAGCGTTTTCTCTTTTATCAAATACTTGTAAAAAATTTGCTAATTCTACTGCTATTACTTGTGGAAAGGGTCACGGCTTTTTAGAAACTGTGCGCATGCAGGAAAGTTTGAAATACGTAGGTAACCTTTTCTAATCCAGTCGCCGGGTTTTAATCGCGGCTGAGGCAGCCGGTTACGCGTCCGACCGCGTCAAGTATAAATCCCAGTAAGTTCGACGGATTTGGTTGGCTTCAGCGAAATCACGAAATACATTTCGCTCCGAAGGAAAGAGAAACCAGCCCCGGAACAAGAAAGTTTCCGCGCGGAACCAACGACCCGAACTAGTACGGAACGACATTACCGGATTCTGAAATCCCTTCAAAGCAATGGACGAAACCATTTCGATTTCATCCTCGTAACAGAAGTTTTGCTCCTTAAAGTAACATCTATGAGTCTAAAACATGTGTGGAGTGTTGCAACCGGAACAAGTCACTAATATAAGACATTATGCTACCATCTTTATTATCATCGAAAGAATATTACTGTTTCAATCTATTGTATCCTGTAAGTGAAATCAACAACGTAGCAGACCGTGTAACAATTTTTGTTGCTAATCAAAACGTTGCAGTATTTGAAACGAAATAGCAGGGGCACTGATCCAAAATTGTTGTCCTCGATCCGGCGAGTTTCGAAAAAATATTGGAGTTCACCGAGGTCTCCTGCTTTTATACAGCCTTCAGCATAAATACATATATTTGAAACTTAAGTTTCAATATTGGCAGGTTGGGGAAATATGTTTGGTTGCCCTGAAATTTTTCGGCATGACCCTAATAGAACCAGCTATCTGAGGACAGACCTTGAAATTGACGTTCGCACTTTCCCGTGCCTACCCCGTTCAGATATTGTCAATATTAATATTTGATAACCTATTACAGAGTTTCCTTAACTTCAACCTGTATTATGGAAAGTGATATCTCTCAGATTTGACTGGCACCGGAGTACGTACTTAGTCTAAAGATTCAAACTCATCAAAGTTTTCCACTTCAGAGACGTATGAAATCGCGCAGCAGCGAAGCACGACGACCAAAGTTCCGCCTCGACGCTTCGTATCAAGGTACGCGAAGTAAGGTCGACGCCAAACGGAAGCATGATCAATGAGAGAATGAGAATCAAAGGCCTAACCACATACTAATGCGTTTCGATCCGAAAGTTTGTGCATGGGAACTTGTACCTACGATCCTGCCAGCAGAATTATTAATTAACCTTAACGAGGACGATGAATAGCTACAGAGGCCTGGTTTATTAGTCCTGTGTCCTGTATTGTTGCGCTGTGAACGTAAATCATATCAGTGACTTCTTAAGTAAGTAAATTAACTGCTGAGAATTAATTATTCAACTTGAGCAATATATTTTGATAATTGTTATTATGCCTGACAATATCTGTAAAGCTGACTACTAAATCTGTAAAGATAGAATCTCGGAGTAAAACGAAGGGTATCAATTCGGAAAAAAAGAAGAATCGATAAAAGAGTCTCGCCGCGGGTGCATTTGAGGGTGTAAAATTTATGGTTGATCCAGCTGCAAACGGTTCTATCAACCGCGCGGTTGCCGTCAATTTTATTGGAATCGTTTTTAAGGAAGAAACCTGATTACCCAGCTGTACGAAGCTACAATGAGTTTTTCTCTTGAACACATCGAGGTAAGTGCATGTCGACTATCAATAAAATAAACTTGAAGGTCGTTCACATCGTTTTCTTAGCACAGTTTTGTGATATTTTATGTTCTTTCGAAGAAAGTGTACTTTTTTGTAAGTCTTTTCATCTAAGGAGATAAAATATTAATGATACGATATATTTTATGAGAATTTACAATACCCAGCTTTATGATCAAACTGAGATCATTTCTTACCCATTTTGCATACATGCTACAGCTTAACGTAAACGTAACTCATTCTAATCTGACTGCGCATACGCTGGTAGCAATGTATTGCAAGCGATGTGTATATAGAGCCATAACACATTCCGTTGGGCGTAGATGTATACGAGAACACATTTTTTATTGATTCTGCAGATATGAAATGCAGTGACAGAATTGTGGTAAGAATTGTAATAATAGTACCGAAAGTTTAATATTGAACAAAATAAAGTGTAGAGTACAATTTAAGACTCGTCGATTCGTCTCTCGTCGAGATCCAGACATACAAGACTGCTCTCGTCTTCGGATCCCAGTCCTTCGTCTCAACCAACGGTCGCCGGGTGATATCACAGCCCCAGCGCATAAACATTTGGCCCGATACTGGGTGTAAACGCATACGCGGATGTGCATCAAATTTATATGTATATATTTAAACGTGTGACCACAGAATACATGGACAAAATTTGACTGGGAAAACTTCAGGTACTCTGCATTTGTAGAAGACTGTTGTTTATAATCACGTTCTCGACAACGTATTAAAAAATCGGTGTTGAAACCAAATCTAAAAATGATTATCCAATTTTTTTTCTACTGTTGATAACGTCCAAATCTGAGATTCGGCACGGAAGTAGGCTAAGTTAGTGCATCACTAAACGTCGACTTTAGATAGAATCTGTCTCTCTGTCGGACGCTTTTGTCACCAAAGTTTGTACACACACCTGTGCACGTCGCGTCGCTTTTCAGTGGGCAAAACCCGATATTCAGCGAAACGTCATGTCAGCTGCACGCCTACCTTCACGACCGACCCTCTCAATCACTTCCGCTGTGCATGAAAGTCCCCGGTGTGAACACGCAATCATCGCACATACACGCGCATTTATACGCGACATAAACCGTGCGTCGCTGCAGCCTTTCGGGTGGATATAGGTATGTACTGTACCATTTGTTGGTCCCCATCGGATGTTACAAGCATCGGCCAAACATTTCGACAGTCATTGTTCACTTGAACGGATGATTTAATCACCTTGGTAAAGAGAATCATGTTTGGGTTATATTCATCAAAGAACAATGAAGCAATTAGGACCAGAGATTGGCCAATACAAATAAACATGTGGTCCTAAATAACGTATTGTCATGTGTATATCGAGTTACTTAACAATGCATGACATAAATGCCACAGCACCCAACAAAAATAAAGATTTATGTTTACCACAAATTAGATAATGAGCTATTAACAGCTCATTCAGACGAGGCGGCTTTTTGACTAATTAGGTAGTTCTACCGAATCGTCAATACGCGAAAGTAGCGATTATATATATTATTGTTGATTAATTTGTTATCCCATCGCATCGCAATGGACTGTTATTGACATTGGTTTTATCGGTTAACCGAATTAACGAAATAAATGAAGTCCTGGGGTCTCTGAGACCATATGTATTCTATCCTACAATCCAAACTTCGCCTAACCATCTATAAGATATCTATTAGACCAGTGACGACCTACAATCTCCTTGTTTGGTGGGAGTGAACGGCCGAGACTTACAGTAAACAAGCACAGGTAGCGCAAGACAGAACACAGTGGATTATATTAAAATGTCCGCGGCGTTTTTCCACCGCGAAATTACATGCCCGCTTGGTTGTCTTTTCACTAAGCGATTACATGATTCGCCTCAACGAGGGATTTAAGGTGGCTCCAGCGTTTGGTGGCGTATCAAGCGGGGGTTCCAATTAAGATTTAGAGTTTTTTGCTAGTTGAATGCTCTCGACATAAATATATATTGTTGTACATGATTCAAATGTACATAACTCGCAAAAAAATGTCAAAAATAATAAAAAGTAAAAAAGAATTATGTATGTTAATTTTCGCCGTATGAAAAACGTCCTCTGCTGTACGTTCCTGAACTAGCACAAAGATGGTAAAATGTAACATGTCAAACTTTGACTGCTATTTACTCATCAAAATGCGTGGTTACCTATATTTATTTTGATACTAGCAGAATCCTTGTCTCAAATTTTATAGGCATGTAGTTTTTTACTCAAATCTATAATTTTATTACTAAGAACAAGCAATTTATCTTACATTTCCCATATAACTCTATGTTAAAAATGAACATTTTGTAATGTACTTTTCTCACCAATTTATGCGGTGACCTTCCGTTTTTTTTATGGCTATCGAAAGTTAAAGATTTGAATAATATTCTCCTAAAGTTTAACCTCAATCTGTAATTTTAGACAAACTCGCTGGAGCCACCTTAAATGTGAGAGTCATAAAGATCTATTGATTCACCAAATCGTCATAACATTCACACAATTCCAAACCGAGTGAAATGCAAGTTCTCCCTATTTATTAAATTTAATGAGGAACATCAAGCATTAACATTAATCCTGCTATAGCATGGATGCTTGTGTTCGTTATTGCTACCGCGGTACCTTACTCCAAACGCCATGCAGGCTAGATTCCCTGCCTACACCCGGCGGGAAGAATATCGTATAATCTACTTGAACTATAAAGCGGATTTTTGAAAATTAATCTAATATATTATATCGTATAAAATCTTCTCCAATATTCGCCCTGTATAATAGAGTGGTAATTTATATAGGAAGGAAGCAGTGGGGATCGTCCACTGCTTGGATCTCGAATGTAAACAGTCACCTTCACGTGACGAGATCTGGATTGGTAGTGATTCCAAGTCTAATCTTTGAAAACGGCACCAAGCGAAAGTTTAAGAATATCTATACTCGTATGTTAAAAAAATTATATTTCATTACTTTAATGTATGCGCTAATAAATGTTGAGGTAAGAAAAATGTCTGATTTCATTTTCATTGATAAACGAATAAAAATAAATTTTGGCATTTTTTATTTTACGACCTTTGATCAAATATAAACGAAGGCAGCGTTCACACGTTCTCGTATTTTAAACATATCTTAAAAATTAATCAATGTCCACAAATACAAAAGTATATGAACCCTTCTTTTTATTATTATCGATTCGGTAAAATTAATGTGCGCTACATGCGTAAATTCCGTGATAACTGCGATTAAACATACGTCTCGGCATATCGCGATTCGCCGCGCAATGAATTCCTGTTTCTACCTGTAGATAATTCCTGTCATATGAAATCAAACGCGGAATCTCTTGCGACCGATTCGAAAAAGACCGATTCCCACCTCAATATAACTTTGTATGCTTTATTATTTATGAAAGTCACTCGGTAACGCGAATATTTAAGCTTACCAACACATTCATTACGATCCGAAGTATAATACAATACAATTTGATTACGATCTACAGAGTCTTGTATTTTAATAAATTTTAATCAATTTTATATAACTTAAACCGAGCTAAATAGGACAATAATTATGTGCAATACTTCGTTTTTGCTTTTCGATTCTTTTATAGTCGTGGAAATAAATAAGTGAGTGTAAGAATTCCAAATTTAGTTAACAATTAGAATTAATAGGACAGAAAGTGTTTCCGCAAATAATAGATAGTGTAAGGTTTCTTACTATGATAATTGCTTTAGAATTCGAATTACTATGTTCATTCATTCGGTTCGTAATTTTTCAGTATTTGAATGCGGACCTTATTGTATTTTAAGTGTTCTATATATGTATGTATCGAAAGAAATGCCGTCTACTGGCCCGAAAAGGAAATGGGTTCTTTGTCGTATGTTTCTGTGTTACCTTTTCAAAACGTTTTCGAACGGAAGCGGGCAACCAACGTACGATTTCATCGTTGTCGGAAAACTTTCGCGTTTCGCAGAAAATGAGAGTTTTTCTTTGAGAATGTTCCTTCGAGCGTTACCCATTTTCTTTTTCTCGCATCGGGCTTCTAAGCAGCCACCAGCTCGGATGAAAAAAGTGTCCTTTTTGTAAAAACATTCGACTATTACCACGAAAAGAGGCAAGTTTTCCCTTGGAAGCAAACTTTCTTTCATTCCATTTCTTGAAATCGATTTCTCGATCATTTCGGAGATAAGACAAATTACATGGAAGTGTTTTTGCAGAAGAGAGCGCCGCTCCTACCAGTGGAAAAATGAAATTTCCTCGTTGAAAAATATATCTTAGCAAAGTGCATCTCTCTTTCTACAGTCATTGAGCGATTTTCATCATATTCCTTATCGAATCAAAAATTAATATTGATCGTCTTATGCACTTTCACATCTTGCATAATGAATTCAAACTGATTTCGAAGCACATGTGACTGTGAAAAATAAGAATGTGGGCAACGTGTAAGTTGTAGAAACAAGATAGTGAAAGTACAGTACTTTTATCGGCTCGATCGATTTGAATAACTGATAATAATTTATGTCACCTCGTGCGTGTTCTAGAGTCTGTCGTCGGATGCGTCGATCGATTCGACGAGAGTTGACCTGGCCATAACAATTCAGAGTTGTAAATATGTACGTAAGTATAAACGTATAGGCGTTCGCGAATACTTATCCGACATCATCAAAAGTGCCGGAAAATGTAGGCCGAGTGCAGGGTCTTCTAGAGACGCGGTAAATTACTTTTACGAGCGTTACACGTTAAAGCACGTTTGTACGCACGCATACACACGTAAACACACACGTATGTGTCATCGCGTACCGCGAAGCCTACTTCAACCCAACGAAACGAAAACGAGTCACCCCGGTTCTAACGAAGCGAGGGAAAAATATAACAAAGCGAAAAAACGGATTCATTACCGGTGCACATGAAACGCGAAGCGCAATATGCGATATCAATCTTTCTTTCCTTTCCACCTAAAAATCGTTAAGGGATACTAATAACGAATTCCGATTTGATCCACAGAAATGTATAGATTGCAATATGATGCGTAAAAATGTAGGTCATGATAATATCGATACAACAAAATACTCATGTTTGACAAAGGTAATGTAATTGTAAAGCTCATACTTATGTTCGACAAAGCTTATCGTATTGTAAAGCTTATACTGTAATAAATGGTCATTCATTCTTTCATAACGGTTTATAGGATCTGTGAGTTATTAAATTATTTTAGGCAACAATTTTATTCATTTATTCTGTACGTATATAGTTTTTTTTTCAATATCACTTTTATTGCCTACACATATATACGAAATTTATGTATGTATAACAGCCCATTCAGGTGGTACGATATTGCACTTTGGGAACGGTACCAAGTGAAGAACTACAATCTCTGAATGTTGGACTCTGCTTTGAACTCTTAATAATTTAATATACATATACGTACTTATGCATGAGTGTATGTATCTATACATATGTACATGTATGTTAATTAGCGTTACAATAAATTGAGAAAAACAGCTGATTCGATTTCTAAAATTTTATCTTCATTATTTATCATCTTCCAGGAAATTAAAAAAATACGAATAAGTCGAACATAACGAAGCACAAGATCAACATAGTGAAATGGATTTCGCAATGAAAGGAACAGAATGATATTACAATGCGTTCATTTTAATGCTCTCCAAAAGGCGCAATAAGGAATTTAATTAAGTTTCCGGAACGTGAAACATCGAAAAGCTACCGAATCGATCAAGAAAGCTTCGAACGGGTTGTGACAGTTTTAGAAAAGACTTCATCATTCGAATGATTGATATAATCTTACTATAGCAATTACACAAACCCATCAAATATCAGCAGTTTAATTGAAGCGAGGCATTTGGATATAACGATAATTACAAAAATATTTACTCCATCGCATCGTAGATTGTTCTTGATATTTCATCTCGTTGAATATTCGCACCATAAGGTAACTACGCACGCAAGTGATCAACGATGATTAAATGCACCATCGATCATTGATTACGGCTGACTGCAGGTTTACTTAAGCGACTCGAGCTGTTGCGGTAGAAGCTGATTCTCACGCACAAAGCGTGTATGATTATTGCACTTCGCGATTCTGCGTATGTGTATCCATTGTGTATGTGCGTGTATCCGAACACAATGATGCATCGTCAACAATTACCCCGATAAATGTGCATCCTACCGATCTATATCCTATATCCAACGAGCCTGAATTTCATCCAATGGAAGCCGATCAAAGATCTCATCCTCTTTCGTGTTCACTATTTTTTCTCATTTTGAGATCAGATATAGACTTCTAAACAATCTTAGATGATGTGCTACAAATCATTTTGTAAGATATTTTTTTTAACAATTTTTTATTAGTACGAATATTTATTAACTTACGATTTGGACCAAGAGTACTAATACAAAATTTTTCAAAAAAACATCTTACAAAATGATTTGTCGCACATCATCAAAATACTTCAAAATATCTAGTAGTTTCTACTTTTATTTTTATGAACTAGGCTAATTCTGGGAGAGACGGACCATGTTTTTAAAAACGTCTAAAAATCAAATACTTTTGAAATATTAAATAAGTACTTTAATTATTAATTTCGTAATCAATAATCTTTTCTTCAACATATATAACATTGTTGACTGCAATCCATCTCTCCCTCACTGCTACGGGTGAAATTTTACTCCAATTAGAAATCTAATTTAATAAAGCGTTATAAGAGATTGGCGGTATGATTTCATAGGATTCTTTTATTCGCATTGGATATTCATTGTTTGCCAAATTCGCATTCACTGGCAATTAGTCCGAGAAGATCTCTGACCTCGACGAAAACACTCATTCAGAATGCAATTAAGGATATGAAACGAGCTTTTAACCCGGTAAGTTGTAATCAAAACACGACTGGGTCCGACTGCAGTTAAGAATTTTGCTAAAAACGAAACCGCCTAAGTGGCCATCATAACTATAACAGACTTGAAAGCTAATTAGAAGAACTCCGGCGTGCATTCGCTAAGTCGTCTAGGGAATCGCGGAAACCTGAATACAAACTTTTCAGCAAAGAAGTTTCTACCAGTATACGTGCAGATTATTTCTGCTCCAGAAAACGCCATTATTATAAGTCACGTCGTTGTTTCATGTACACTGTTGCTCGACTTCTATACAATTAACACCATTCGCGTTTGACCGGTCACGGTGTTAAATCTAAACGCATGTTTCCACGAAAGGCACTTTATCTAAGGAACGTACAATTCAATCTCGATATATATCTCGTAAAGACTTCCCTCAAAATCCAAGTTTTCGTCAAACAGGATTCGCGCAAACTTTAGTCGTTGCTTTTACGTACAATATAAAGCCATCACGTGTCCCATAAAGCACGTGATTGACATATTTGCCAGCACACAAGAACGCGCGCGCAATAAGAATGTCGCCGAGGAAACAGAGTTATCCAGCCGCCCTCTAATGCACCGGTGCATTAAAAAGACATTAACCACGCTGCGTGGACCCGATCGACCGGCAGCGTTTTAAGAATAAATGTTCGCAACTACGAACGAATTTATCGAGGGTTCTTTATCGATCTTCCACCACACCCACGTGTACACATCCGCTCGTTCGATGTTGCGAGACGGTGGCGGTGGTCTCAAAGTTTTCACCTTTTCTTAAGAACGTGAAGCATTCTCACGTAAGAGATCAAGCCGCCAGTCGAGGCCCCTTCACCGGTTGATGTAAAATAATCCCGAGGTTGTGAACCCACTTCGCCACGGCGATAATCTTACATGTAGAGCGGTTGGAGTGCACGCCAATGCACCCCTTCGGCGTTACGAACAGAACTCGGTTGAAAGGGTCAAGGGTTGCCTTCGTCTTAATGCGACGTTAACTAAATTGATTAAGTCATTGCCTTGTCATTGGTTAAGTTCATGCCTTGATCATTAAGTTATTGTTATAAAAAAAAGCTCACAATGCGCGATCATCAGAATTTTTTAAAAACTACATCGTGGCGAATCGAATCATAATTCAATTATAATATAGAAAGCTGTAAGCATCGCTAACTTCGGCATAGTTATAAGATTTTCATCTCTTATACTGCAACGACAAGGTCAACATTACCTTTTAAATAGAGTTAATCGATAGAACATTAATGTCACTTCTTCAGAAAGGTGATGTTGAAATTCATATATATTATTCATGGTCGCTCGTGTGCTGTGCTGCGACCGAGAATTATGATAGTATAATGCGATTATTAGAAGGGATAGAGCGAACTTCCTTCAGTCTTGAATATATCTATAATATACGGTGACGCAGCTGTTACGGAAACTTGATTTCCCTTGGCGGAGGACTTTTACGTAAAATAAATTTTATTCCTTTTAAACGACTTCCCTCTGTCGCAACCCTTCGTGATTTATCGTACTTGTCGCAAAGCGTTAAGAAGAATGAATCCTTACACCCAAGTTGGACTCTTGTTAGTAAAATGCAACGAGAGAGGATTTCTTAGGAAGGGAAACAAAGAACGTTATTTAGTGTTCAACGTGTGTGCATTTCTGTGACGTTAGTAATATACTTAGTCTCGAGACCATCATTTTCTCCAATTCTGAGTTAATTTCGTTCGTTCGTTTTTTTGTTATACGAGGACAATGTTTACTCTACTTCATTTATTTTACCCAACGGAGCTAGATTGCTTACTGGAAGTATCGCCTAACCTTCACGACGCGGCACAGCAAGTTCCCACAGATTCGATAGACGAGGTCCAGCGCGTAATAGTCGAGCGAGGGCCGGTNAAAACAAAGAACGTTATTTAGTGTTCAACGTGTGTGCATTTCTGTGACGTTAGTAATATACTTAGTCTCGAGACCATAATTTTCTCCAATTCTGAGTTAATTTCGTTCGATCGTTTTTTGTTATACGAGGACAATGTTTACTCTACTTCATTTATTTTACCCAACGGAGCTAGATTGCTTACTGGAAGTATCGCCTAACCTTCACGACGCGGCACAGCAAGTTCCCACAGATTCGATAGACGAGGTCCAGCGCGTAATAGTCGAGCGAGGGCCGGTAGAATTTGTATCGGTGAGGTCTGTGGTGCAGCGGAAGGTTGTGGTAAAGCAACACGCCGTTGAAGATGATGTTTCCGCTTCGTTTCCTTTAGGCAGAGGAGGCCTGCTGGGATGCTTGGCTAAATAGATTTTCAGCAGTGGCGTGGTATTCCCGTTGATCTGTCGGGCCAATAGTTACCCAGTTCTAGTTTAATTGTAAGTTCTATCTGTGATACAGACCTCCGTGCTTGACTGAACTCATCGATAATCGATACCGAACGAGTTGTACTTTCTTTCCAGTTTCTTTCCTCGAAGAAGTGATGAAAACTGATATGTCACATAACAAAAATTATTCTTCGTTTATTTATTAAATATTTTTGCTTGCGAATCCATTCCTCTTTCTCTATAAATATTACTTATTCAATATTTTCTTTCAATTATGATATTCACTTTCAATTTAATGTGCGTGTCAAATTTCTATGGACTCGTACGCAAGTGTAAGAGATTTTCCATAACCGAAAATCGATACACGAATTAACAGGCCAATGAACTGTTGTAACAGTATACATATAGATAATTCTGTAACCCGAGTAACAGGATTCCTCACTGAAGCTCGGAGCTAGGATCTTAGGGAGCTTTGTCTCCTGGGAGTTCTGGCACCTAACGCTACGCTGAAATCAATATCGCGAATCTCGACTGTGCGTCGGTGTAACTTCTGCAAACTGGATTTCCTTGACGCTTCCATTATAGTTTCTCATTTCGCTGATTCTAATTGCAATTTGATGCTGGAACTCTTCTCATTTAAATTCACTTACCAAACTTTAATTCATGCGATTTGAGAATTAAAAATCTGAATAAAAGCACATTTAAATTCAATATTGAAGATATAAAACCAAAAGCTAATACTTTGATTGATTGTGAGGTGAGTAAAACTTTGATAAAAATTCAAAATAATTGTTGTCACGAAAATTGGTTGACTTGTGCGCGTTTGGATATTTAATAGTCGTAATACATGGTGAAAGGAAGAACTACATTTTGCTTGCAGTTAACTTGTAGGATACACGAGATCAGCGCGCAATCGGAATTTCATTTCATCTACGGGGCTCAGTTGGATCGTGGAACAGAAATATGAATAAATGTACGGGAAATCGATTTCCCGGCATTTTCACCCACGTCTCTCTATGAGAAATTCAATACGATACTTCGTATAATAAAACGTGTAACAGACAGATGAACGGAATTCCATAATGGCACATAAAAGATGTGCTTCGCGAATATGAAGTAGCTACTATTAATTTAACGAACGAAGTTAAAAACAAGCTCTTTCTTGAACTAACTTTTTTTTTATATTGAGAATCATTCAACTACTACCATTCTTTATTTACATCTCAATTATTACGTATTTAGATTATATTTTTTCTTTATTCCTATTGGATTTGTTTTATTCATTTTTACAATATATACCGAAAATAATTAAATTGTTTCGATTATTTAAATATTGATCTTCTATAAAAGAGGAAGTACGTTAATATTTTAGTACTTCACAGAGAGATATTATGCATCACTTAGTAAATAAATTTAATAACTCCATATCACCATAGTATAAAATTACGATTCACCGTGAAATAATTAATCTCCCAATTAAAACTGGATTTACCGATGAGGGAAATGCGACGGAACAAAACAGAATCTATATGGAACGAGCAAACACATATTCTTATCAAAGTGTAATAACGAAGAGTAACAGTGTCTCGCCATCGTTATTTGTTCGTTCCCTTCGCTTTAATCCAAACAAATATTAATCACTCAGTTACGTACATATGTATGTAGAGAGTATCCAACTATATTGAAAACGTCCTGTTAAAATAATTATTCCATTATGCTGTGAAATGTTTCGAAAGCTCGGGTCGACTCGAGTTTTGTGAACGGGTTTCAATTGAAAACACTGGTCTTTAATCGTTGAATGGAGAATAATCTTAAATCCCGATAATTATTCATGAGTGATTAAGGATATTAACTGAACGTAGTTTCCATGAAGAAACAAAAGAACGGATCCTCAGTTTCGCGAAGATTTAACGATACGTTTCGTCGAAAATCTTGAAGAATCGATTGAGGCAGGATGTAATTATAATTTTTATTCCTTTTTCATTGACACCGTTTCAAAGAAAGGAACTGCTAGCCATTGTTCTCTAGATACGCAACTCGATTTTCTATACAGACATGCAAATAGAGTTAGTACGGTTTTTATAATTTTTGTTTAAATTCGTAAAACCCGATCGCGAATGTTTACTTCATTGAGTGAATTCTACTTCTTTGGAGAAGATTCTTAGAATTCTGATTAACTCATTCAATATTTCACGTTATATTTATTTCGTGAATTAATCCCCTCGTCAATTTTCTTAATAAATTAATTTTGAACGAATCTGTAATTCAAATTTGCTTTCTTAGATGTACACTGAAAGTAAAACATTTATTTTCGTTGAATTGAATTTTGGTTGAGCTAACACAAGAAGCAATCTGAATTTGAATTAAATTTTGATGAAAAAAAAAAATTTTAATAAAATCGCATATTGATTGTAATTTTCTTTTTACCATTTGGTAATGAGTGTGTTTATGCCGAATTAAAAAGCTGAAATAGTGCTCATATTCTCATATATGGCACTAACGGGAATCGTTACGATCGAGTTTGAAATTCTATTGGAATTTAATTCAACTCGCGGCAAGAATCAGCCCTGGTAGCGCGACATAAAGAGATCTGGTTCTATTGTAACAATCGGTAGGAGTTATAGAGAACTCGATTTCCAAGAAATCTCTTCTCCTCGAGACGTACAATCGTTGATAAGCGTTCCTTTAAACACCTATCCCCAGTGTCTTGGCAATGTTCTTTGTTAAATGAATGTTCGGTTTCTCGATAATCTATTTGCCCGACGAACTTTTGCGAGACCTCTTCTCTTTCTGTATTTTTATTTTCCAATTAATTGATACAATCAATAGATGCTCCAATACTGTAGTAATTTTAAGTTAATTAATTGCAAGCAATAATTTGTAGTACAATATTACGCTTGTCTAAAGATTTTGTAGTATATTAATTGCGTAAAGGCGAGTCATTCGTGTTTGATGCATTCTTTTCTATACCGACAAAAATTATAGAAAAATACTGTAGAAATTCAAACAGCAGCAAACATTTTTTGTTTTGCATAAAGATGGAAATGTTTCACAGATAATAAAATTTTAACAACTCTTTCAGATAAATGAAATAATGTGCGTGAGGTTCAACGTCATGATTAAACATTAAGGATTTATCTTTACACAGTAAGAATTAACCGGATTAAATACAAAATTTGTGCTCAATATTTGAATTATAATAACGGATTGTGGAGTAAACGAATCAACTAATGTGAAATTTAATTAAAACTAGAGTTCAAATTGGTTGGAATTTTCGTGTATGACAAACAAGAAAGTTCAGATTTTGATGTTTGAAATTTCTGGGAAACTACAAATACGTTCGCTCGCACTGATTGGGAAATAAATTCTAACAGCCCACGATTCAGTGTAAGAGTTTATGACGCAGGTAAAAATGAAAATATATTTTTCCTCTGTAGCAGAGTAAAACAATTTTTTTTTTCTTATTTTAGCCTGCATGTCCGGGGAGAAATTGGAGAGTAACTACCGTCGGAATTTTCACTCGTTTCTAATAAAATTTACTGAACGAATTTAGTAAGATTGAATTTGAAAATACATTTGTATGCCGATTAAAGGATTCGGGAATTGTTTCATTTGTCCAAAAGAAATAAATTATTCTTATTTTAATGATGATGTATCACCAGTAGCTATTTAATGAAAATCAAAAGAAGAATTTATATCATATTTGATGATGTGCTTCATTGACGCCAATTCGAGTCGCGAAAGTAACGAAAGAAATTGTCAAAAAGATCGCAAAAGAATTTATTTTATCTATTTACATGTATGTATTTCTTAATCACTTTGTTATACACTTTGTTATACACAACGGACAGCCTATATCTATACCCACAAAGTTAGTACTACATACTATACCAGTTTGATACACGGGCGTCAATCAAAGAGATATGTTCTGCTCGAGATATTTGTCAATCAAAAAGTTCTTTCGATTGTACTCCAAGAATATAACCATATTTCCCTAGCTACTGTAAATAGCACAAGCCATTGAATAATTGGTGTAGGAAGTTTCTTCCTAAACTATATTCTTTAACCTCGTTTCATACATTTTTAGATACAGAAACCTAAACATATGTATATCATTAATATCAATTCGATTACGAATGTTCTCAAAATATTTTCCTTATTATAATGATATGTTTAATTTTAATTCTTAAAAAAATTTTAATTATCATTAATTAAATAGAGAAAAAGAGCAACAAGAGGTACTAAACTGAGAAATCCAAATAGAAACAAGCCAACAGCTGAAGTTACTTAGGGAAAGAAAATGTTTCATCTAAATTGCTGGGAACAGAAAAATTTCACGCATGAGTCCAACTTTCTTCTCGTAATTTAACTGCTAANTATCTATTTACATGTATGTATTTCTTAATCACTTTGTTATACACTTTGTTATACACAACGGACAGCCTATATCTATACCCACAAAGTTAGTACTACATACTATACCAGTTTGATACACGGGCGTCAATCAAAGAGATATGTTCTGCTCGAGATATTTGTCAATCAAAAAGTTCTTTCGATTGTACTCCAAGAATATAACCATATTTCCCTAGCTACTGTAAATAGCACAAGCCATTGAATAATTGGTGTAGGAAGTTTCTTCCTAAACTATATTCTTTAACCTCGTTTCATACATTTTTAGATACAGAAACCTAAACATATGTATATCATTAATATCAATTCGATTACGAATGTTCTCAAAATATTTTCCTTATTATAATGATATGTTTAATTTTAATTCTTAAAAAAATTTTAATTATCATTAATTAAATAGAGAAAAAGAGCAACAAGAGGTACTAAACTGAGAAATCCAAATAGAAACAAGCCAACAGCTGAAGTTACTTAGGGAAAGAAAATGTTTCATCTAAATTGCTGGGAACAGAAAAATTTCACGCATGAGTCCAACTTTCTTCTCGTAATTTAACTGCTAATGACCGGCGTGGCGAAGCAAGAAAACAGAAAGTCACGGTGTGTTACAGGGTTCTTTCGATGAAGGAAATCCGATGAAAAATCACACCGCTATTACGGACACGACAGGGGGAACCGACGGACACGGTAGATGTGCAACGAGCGGAATAATAAAACTGACACGATGACACCAGTCTCTTTTAATGTCGCTCATCCTTTAGCAATGACCCTCTCTATCCGATCTTCCTCTCCGTGACGTCGTTTCCATTTTTAATTCCCGTTGACGTAACCGTCTACACGTTGAATCGACGCGTCTCGCTTTTCCGTTCGATTGCTCGTGTCAAGGCATAGGCATTAAGAATTTATTTTATTCGAAGAGCGATTAAATCGGGCCGATGATCGCAGTACCGAGGGTAGCTAAAGGGTCGTACGGAGGAAAGAATTACGTCAATAGTTTTTCTACTGAGGGAGCATCTAAAAATGGACGCTGAACTTACGTTTCTGACATGCTCCAACTTTATATACAACGTACTCATAATCCAGTTAAAAGTTGTAAAAGGATTTCTTTGCTTTTGCATTAATTTATTGAGTCACAATTTTTATAGACACGTTTATGAAATACGAACACCATACAGTTAGGTTTTTGGTCCCTGATTACAATTTTGTCTTGTAATTGAAAGAAGCAATCTAAGTATCTGAATAACACAATATAATATATAACAGCTGATCAAACTGTTAAAAATTCTTTTAATAAATCTGAATAAATTTCATTTAATCCTGTAACACCTGATCTTTAAGAAAGTCAAAATCTCTAGGGGAAATAACAAAGACGACAGCTATGTGTTCGTCAACTTGAAGTTTGCACTGCATCATCAGCTGGGCAAGATTAAATTGGCATAACGAACAAGGTACCGCCAAGTTACTGCATAAAATGTTATTTCTGGAAACAAACCCGGTCGCGCAGAGGGTTTCATTTCATGAATTTTAAACGAAGTACCGTGGCGATGATATTTAGACAGGATAATTAACTTCTTGCTCTTGAATGGAAAGTTTTGATTTCTTTACTACATCTCGCATCGCAAATTTTCAACTAAATAGTCGTAAAAAAAAGTGAAATATAAGAATGAATCTTAGAATTACTATAGTGAGACTATTTTGAAAAGTACTATTATGCGTGCGGATGTTGAGAATCAAGGGCGCTAATATTTCCTTTTGAATTGTTGCTATTGATTCTGTTTCATTCATTCATGCAAACAAATATTGTTTTATGCGAAATAACAGCGACCAATTCATTATTTATTATTGACGTTATAAAATCATTGGTTGAAATGTACGTACGCAGCTATGATTGGAATGTATGAATCGGCAGTTAATGCATATGAACGTAAATAAACTAATGAGAGCTAAACTCTGTTGAATGTCATGAAGCTCGACGCTACATACTAATGTTCTAAAACCATTCTTTATTTGACCTATAAAATAGACATTTCTAGTGTTTAGAAAATGCCATATTTGTATATACTGTATGTTTAATACATAAATTCTGCTTACGACTAGTTTCTACAGATTTTCGATACGATTGAGATGCAACGAACAGACTGGTCACTTTGAAATCTTCATATTTCTTTGGAAGTATTATTAAAATATGCTTGAAAACGAAGGTGACTCTATGGGAATTTCACGGAGTGTATACGTATGCAAATATTTTAAGCATTCTATTCTCGAAGGAAATCTTCGGTACACACTATATGGAGGTCTGAATGTTTGACCTCTGTAAAAATAATATTTTTATTACCTCATTTAATTTCTGTACGAATGTGAAATCTGACATTAAATTATTGTAACATAATAAATATAAATAAGACGGTAGAGATTTAGAAAATTTATGAACCGCAAACTCGTTGTTACTGTACAGCTTAACGATTTTGCAAGTTTGAAACGAATACACTATACCATTATCGCACTTCATAGTTGTGCAACCGTTCGGAAACAGTAGCCGAACTTCAACAATTCCAAGACATTTGTTTGACAATAATTTGAGAATTGTAGCTTAAGACTATAATTCAGGGTAGACTGAAGTTTCCATAACTCGGTAGTGAGACACGTCACTAGCAGGTGTGATTTAACTTACACAAGTCGATTTGAACCTACCCGTTCCCGGCTCTCACAATTAGCTGTAGACATTCCTTTATGAATTTTAAAGTCGATGAGAATACATACAATGGGCCGCATTAACAAAGTTATTCCGTGTAAAAATGTGTCCGAATATTAATGCTGTCTACTGTATGAATGGGAACCATTGGAGACCACTGGCGATGATATCCGTTTTCGTTTTTAAAATTTGAAAGTAATAAGTGATTAAGAAAGGTACACTTTACATCATATAACTATAGTTTTCAGGAAAGGAACTTTAGAAAAAGCTGTCGATTCGTACAGTGGAATTGGTGCATTTAACCAATTTATCTAATTGCGTTTAGATAATCTCTTTAAGCAAATTATCGATGCTCAATCAGTTTCATTAATTTTATAAACAAACAAGTAAACAAGCAGCGGAATCACGTTCGGTTTAAATTCGATAAAATTCGATTTGGACACGTATACCTGCCTCTACAAATATTTTCATTGCAACAAGAGAAAGTGTTAGTGAAAAGAACATGCAGGAGAAAAATGTCAATACGTGTTATTTTCAATATTATATGTATATGTATGTATGAATATGAACAATGTTCCAAAAGATACAACTGACGATATTCTTTCACCAATATAATGTTTCGTATCGTTTTATTCCTTCTTTTGTTTCTCGAAAATTGATGAATCGTATATCCTTTTGATTGCTTCATTTCCGTTACTCATACCTTCCTAGATTGTCTATTTATGCTCGTTTTATATTTTGCAATGAAATAATGTTTGATGCCGACATTAAGTGTCCCGTGTTTCATATCAAGACATTATCCAGTTCTATCAACATTCCTCTTCAAAATTGAATGAAGTATGATATTATGCAAAAGCAACGAGGGAACAATGATTTATTATAAAATTTGTACTTCATTTAAGCTTTTAAGCATTAAAAATGCCCGTCTGACTTAAATTTCATTGTACTTCTTTTCAGACAGTTTTCCATTTCACCACGTAGGACAGGATAAATAACGTCTTTCCAAGCTAATAACGACATGTGTTGAACAATCCGCTTTGCCTCTTAACTTCTTTCTCGGGTAGCCTCACTCGAATTCGGAAATTACAAGTACCTTCACGTAGATCTCGGCGCGTGACCAGATTATCTGGTTTTAAATCCGGCCCACGTAGCAGTAGCATAGAGAAAGAAGTAGCAGGACATTTTTTCTCCGGAGTCGGTGCTTTTAATTATTGAGTTGGACACATTCTAACGATCGGAATTGGAACGTTGAAGTAAAACACGCCACGCCAATTATCGACAGTCGAGTTGACTGAATAATGCATAAAGGTGATAGCCGTATCGATCCCTGATTCTACTTATAGTTTTATTGTTGCTATATTTCATCCTCCAACTATTACAAATGAGTTCTGAATTAAACAATGATCTGTAGTCCGAGCACTCAGTTTTCGTCCAGACATGATGATGAATTATACTAATTTTTAAAATTTCGTAAGCGGAAGAATAAAATCTTTCACTATTAAATATTGCTATCGTGTTGTTCTTCCACGTATTCAAACGCTATACATACGTTATTTACAAGTACAATAGAGGTAACATTGCCATAAAAGCATGAGGACGCAGCGGATATTCAAAGTTGTTTCTTCTGAATAGCAAGAAATTTTATCTCATTTGATTTTTTGTTTTTCTATAGAGAATTACATGGTCTGCGTTTATATATTATTGGACCGAACCTTGTATAAATGTAATTTATTAGGCAGCGAAGACATCGAAGCAAAGGAAGATCGATGAGGTTCTCCAACGAAATTGGATATTTTTTCGTCGGTATAGACAAGTCGACTCTGTGACATCATTCATCTTGAGGCAGGAGGCACCGTCGTGAAAAAACAGACTCTTTAATCGATTATTTTTAATAGGAGGTTTCTTTCGAAAACCTGGTTTCAAGATAACTTTTATCCATCAACCCCATTTCTCAATGTGATATACCATATTACTTTTCTATATTTTTACCAATCCAAGTGATTGAATAAGATCTAACACCGTCGTAAACACGCTAATGAAAAAGTATTGTCATTAGTCTATATTAAAAACAACATTATAATATTTAATATTGTAAGTAAGCATTCATTTTGAAACTGCAAGTTTACGTAATAACAATTTTAATACTATGTACATAACAATTGGGATGCCTTCGGGTGGCATTACTTGTAAGAGGTAGCACTTGTGAGCTGTTTTGAACAAACATCGTAGAAAACAGTAAAATGGAACTATCGGGTAGTTACCGTTTCTTCGAAAACAAAACTCGTACAACAAAGCACTTCATTTCAGTTCTATCGTGCCCATTACGCATTACGGTATTTCTCCCATGAAAACATTTTTGCGTCCTTTGTGAACGTTTCAAAGTTCCAATACAAGAAAAAAGGAAAAAAACATCGACAATACGTAACATGCAGACGCGTACGAGCTTCCCCCATTTTCCTCGGTGAAACAAAGATACGTGAAGCTGTTTGCGAAATGCAAACGAACCCTCACTGTTGGGAACGGGGGTAAAACCGCCCTTATTTATTAAAGCACAATCAGGCGTGCGTCGCGGATCGGCGTTTCAATTCCGTTCGATGTCGCGCGAAATCGATTTCTATTCAGTGAAATCCCGTGACTAATCAATATGGATTAACCGAGCGGATTCAATCTCGATTTTATCGTTATAATTGGTCCTCGCGGGCATTGCCATTGGTCCGTTCAGTAACCCGAAATTTCCAGAAATTCTAATAAACTCGAGTAATTTTGTTGACATGAATTGAGCTAATCAACTAATTAACACGTAAAATACATGTGAACTCCGTAACGAAACGTTTTACACCATCTGTCAAAGAGCTATATCGATACGTTAAACGAATTTCCACCCACAGTTGCCCTTTACGTTCGATTTCATTGCGAATAAAGTGAATATTCCAATTTCTGCTAATGTTACAATTTCTGCCCACTGACGTATTTTATGTTATCTTAAAATCATACAAAAATGGCCAGTGTAGAAATTGGGACATGTGCAATGTGCGACGTCGTTTACCGTAAATATTAACAATTATGACAATAATTATGATTTGATGGTAATTATAATTACAAAGTAGACGTAAATATGTGGAAGGTCATGAGAGAATAAACGAATGACTAATTGTAATTCCAAATGAAATGAAAATTAATAGAATAATTACACAGTGAATACCCACGTTTGAAAATTCAATGAATTTAATTGATTATGGACAGCACAGGACATTTTTAAAAATATTATATTTAATAATTGTCTCATTTTCTTTGAACTCCTAATCCAATTTACCTACTTAATACTCGTTTAAGCTTATCAAAAATCCACAGAGTGTGGTCAGGTAAATTCGAGTGAACCTGAAAGTTACGCGATGAAACATCTTTTTCGACCTCCGGCGAAATCTTTTTGAAAGAATGGACGACGGTCGTCCTTTCACAATCCCCTACGGCGATTTTCTTTTTCCCGGACTGGGGAGAAGCATGAGAAATTTTCGCTCTGATGTCGAATAACACCAGGGACGTACATACGATTTATCATGAAAGGGGTGAGGAGGGGGATGAAGTCGTCTAGCTAGCCTCCGTGTGCCATAGATCACGAATGTAGGAAGATTACGGTCGTACGTAATCTTCTAGGCAGCCTGTACAATTTCCTAGGACGACAGATCACAGAATCCCGGTGATGGTTTACACGACGGCTGCTTGAAAATCAGAAGAAATTCAATCTCAATGTTTTCTCTCTCTTCTACGAGTGACAATCGACAGTTTTTTAATCAAATAACTATCCACGAAGGTTCAGATCATTCTCTCCTACATAAAGATGATCAAAAGATCCTCCTTGTATAATAATATCGAATCTCGTTTTTAAATCTAATTATATATACGTAATATTAGTATAAAATAGAAATAATGTAAAACTCGCTCTACTGTTTGTACACCTAAATCAGCTTACTATGAACATTTTGATCGATATTGTCTGTTATTTGCATGGTTACTCGTGCCACTGCAATCAATTAGTTAAAAAAGAATAAATTCTCCGCAGAAAAATATAATCCAATCGTTAACATTGTACGCTAGCATTGCTTATACGACGGGATGACCTAAAAAAAAACGAGGGACCGGAAAAATGCCATCGTTCAAAAATGGGAAATGGCGCGTCAGGAAAAACGCGAACTTGGATGACGACAGTGACATGTAAAGAATGCAATATTGACGGGGAATCGATAATTCGATGTCCGTCGTCCGCCAAAATTGGATCTTCTTGAGTTTTTAAGCGAAACGTTTATACGTTTATTTCACGATATTCTCCTCTCTTTTTTGTTGTTTTTACGGAATAAATCAATAGAAAGGGATTGTTTAAGTTACCACAAGTATCTTGGAAAGTATCTTCTGTAAAAATTAAAAATAAAAATTATAGTTGATTTGATTGAATTGCGATTTCCCCTGATATAAACGACCTGGTGTATCTGTGGAGGGTTAAATATCTTAAGGACAAGATTGCTCGTACATGAAAATTGTCTTTGCACAATTTCACCAAGAATTTATGGGAACTCAAATAATAACGAAAATTCGTGTTGACCTACATGTTTTGTATAACGAGTTTAACTTTGTAGAGCTTGTTAAAAAGTGTATAATAATTTATAATTGAAGTGAGGTAATATCACTCTCGGTATAATTCGAAACATCATGAAAATAGGTCATATTATAATTAATTACGACAAGCGAATAAGAAGAAAATTAATTTGTGACACCTCGCTTTAAAAGCATTTTGAAATAATTATTATCCTTTTCAAATCCTTTTAATTGGGCTAATTAAAAGTTTCATAAATTAGCAATGTATTTAAGTAGATAAAGTAATGGTAGATATAATATAGAAATTATCGTCACTTAATAAAATTCTCATTTCCAACTTTTATGGCCGGAGGATTTTCACTTTCAGAGATTCTTTCTCTGAAATGAATATGTACACATGAACGCCCGCCAGCTAAAATTCTTATTCGTTAAACATCCGTTTCATAGTTTCCCTTGTACTAATTGCGGAACGCTTTTATAAAGTAATTATGTCTGCGGGCTGTACAAGCTGAAAGCTGTATCTTCTCAAAATAATAATGTAGTACATCTAATTTAGTAATCTTCACGTAGAACGAATTTGCAAAATTTATAATAACAGTCTGTGTACGACCGTGTAATAAAAATTGTAATATCTACTATGTTTCGAAATCTCGCTCGTATCAGAAAACGCGATCCATCCGATACGAAGACGTTCATTATTTAGCCATAAAATCAATAAGACACGAGGAACGTATTCTAGTTCTCCTACGATCACGA
>SMSR01002298.1:2667-27636 GCA_019453355.1 Ceratina japonica
AGTCTTAGAAACTTGACCATATGAATCTGAGTTTCTAATTGATTGAATTTGCTGTACAATGTATCAATTAGAATGATCATGTACAATGATCAATTAGAAACTTGACCATATGAATCTTGAGTCTTAGAAAACCTGACCATATGAATCTGAGTTTCTAATTGATTAAATTTGCTGTACAATGCACAATGCACATTTGCTGTACAATGTACAGCAAATTCAATCATTTAGAAACTTGACCATATGAATCTTGAGTCTTAGAAACTTGACCATATGAATCTGAGTTTCTAATTGATTGAATTTGCTGTACAATGTATCAATTAGAATGATCATGTACAATGATCAATTAGAAACTTGACCATATGAATCTTGAGTCTTAGAAACCTGACCATATGAATCTGAGTTTCTAATTGATTAAATTTGCTGTACAATGTACAATGCACAGCAAATTCAATCAATTAGAAACTTGACTATATGAATCTTGAGTCTT
This sequence comes from Ceratina japonica, assembly GCA_019453355.1. NCBI lineage: Eukaryota > Metazoa > Arthropoda > Insecta > Hymenoptera > Apidae > Ceratina > Ceratina japonica. The sequence continues at coordinate 3,155 of SMSR01002298.1, forward strand.
AAAAACCTGACCATATGAATCTGAGTTTCTAATTGATTAAATTTGCTGTACAATGTACAATGTACATTTGCTGTACAATATACATTTGCTGTACGATATGCAGCAAATTCAGTCATTTAGAAACTTGACTATATGAATCTTGAGTCTTAGAAACCTGACCATATGAATCTGAGTTTCTAATTGATTGAATTTGCTGTACAATGTACAATGTACATTTGCTGTACAATATACATTTGCTCTACGATATACAGCAAATTCAATCATTTAGGAACTTGACTATATGAATCTTGAGTCTTAGAAACCTGACCATATGAATCTGAGTTTCTAATTGATTAAATTTGCTGTACAATGTACATGTGCTGTACAATGTACAATGTACATGTGCTGTACAATGTACATGTGCTGTACAACGTACATTTGCTGTACAATGTACATGTTCTGTACAATGTACATTTGCTGTACAATGTACAGCAAATTCAATCAATTAGACACTTGACCATATGAATGTTGAACCGTTATTCATAGTCGTTACTTATTTTTGAGATCGGGAGTGGGGAGGGGTGAGCCGTTTGCAGGGCAAATTTCATGAAAAATTCGTCGATGAGGCAAGGTTAACGCGAGAAACGTCCCCTTGGTCACGGTACCACGCGGTGCAGGGAGAGTAGAATTCGGTGAGTGTGAGAGAATGCGGAGGGGGAAGGAGGGGGAGAAAGTGGGTCGCTCGATAACCCTCGCGGGGGCCAGGTTCTATGAACCAAAAATCCGAATTTCGACAAATATCGATAACAATTCGAACTCGATATCAGGCGATTCGAAAAGTAGGGAGTTACGCAGCACGTGAAGGCTGTTTCTATTTCACTTGCAGGTTCGGTTTTCACCGTCCATTTCCATTCGAACTGGTAGCTTTAAGTCCGTCTGGCCTCGCAAACCTTCCTTTAAGGTCACCGCCTAACGATTGAACGTGCAACTTCCTCACCTCTGCTTATGTCACTTTCGACCCATCTAAATTTCCTCACAATTTTTCCTCTTCAACTCTTTACTCTCTCTCTCTCTCTTCTTTCTCTTCACTTTTGATGACAAAACGATGGAAATTAGAATTATAATTAAAATATACAATGAACTTTAGCGAGACTCGAATTTTTACACTCGGTTCAACTCTAAGGCTGGTATTCATAGTCGTTACTTATTAAAGATCGTCTTTATTTAAGATCGCCTTAAGCGTTTGCTTAAGTTCCTGTTTCCTGTACGAGACAAGGACGGGAAATATGGGATAGACAGGGATAGCAAATGCTTAAGTCGATCTCAAAAATAAGCAATGTCTATGAATACCGGCTTTTAAATCATTTCAAGGAACAGAACGATTCTTACAAGGAAAACTTCCGATCGGGGGTAAACGGATTTTGTTGAAACTTTCAGGATTTCGAAATCTCATATCCAAGTTCAATCTGGTTAAGTATTAGCGCACACCTCTCAACATTCTTCGAGAAATTTCCAATTCAATATTACTATAATCCAATATTCGGCTCGTTATTACAATCTTAACTCGAAGATATCGGACTATAGTAATATCCAAATGGAAATTTCTTGAAAAATCTTGAGAGGTGTGCGCTAACACTTTGCCAAATTCAACTTAGATATGAAATCTTCAAACCCTGTAAGTTTCAACGAAATCCGTTTCCCCTCGACCTAAACCTCCCCTCGTTATTTCCGGTCACCGAGTTCCGGGGTTTCCCCTCGAATCTATTTCTTCCTTTTCTGCCCTAAACCTTTTCCATTCCGACCACCAACAGTTTCAGGGCGTTCTAAACCCCCCGTTTCACCAACTATTATCATAAACTGTTAATTCGTTCTCGACGTCTCTTCGGGTCGCGCGTCATTTCCTCGGCTAATCAGATTTAATCGAGAAATCGGGTACACCGGGACAAACACCGAAGAAGTACAAGTGCCCGAAGTATTGTACGAGTTCCCTGAACATCTGGAACACCATAATCCCCCGGGCTGGCGACTATCTCGCATTCCACCCTCGATTAACGCTAACTCCACGAACGCCTAACGCGATTTCTTCGTTTCCCACTTCGTCTTCCGTCATTATTTGCCGTTGACCTATAAACGACGATGTTCGCGGCCCGAACGAGGACGCGGCGCCGAAAAGTTCCAAGGACTGCGGCTGATGAAAGCTCGATCGCGGCTTTTATGTAACCCGGAATCAATATCGCGTCTGTTTCGCCGCGTCTTTTTCCTCGTAGCTCCTAACTATTTCTAACAAATCGAAACGAACTTCCGCAATTTCCCGAACTCCCGGTTCGAGAACTTCCGGTCAGGAATTGTTCGAACTTTCCTCAGGAACTTCCCTCTCGGTCGGAGGTCGAAGGATAAAAAAAAAATTGTTCGATTAATGGAACGAAATGGTGAATGAAAAAAGAAAAAAGAAAATGAATATCGATCGGGTGCGATTGTGTAACAGAAAGACTCACCGTGATGGAGAGTCGATAGGAGGACCACGAGGACGAGGGTGATCGGCGCGAGATTTCCAATCATGATCACGACCACCGGACCACCATGTGTTTCAGCCAGGAGTCACGCGTCGCACTTTCTCGCCGATTTCGGGGTTTCCCCTCTAACCTGGTTGCATGGAAGGTTCGCACGCGGCAGCTATATATACCGTCAGTCTTCCCTGGAAGGTAAACTCACCTCAGGAAACCGACGTACGTTCGAAAGCGTGTCTCGAACGAACAGAAAAATTGAATGAAAATAATTAAAGTGAACGAAGTATAAGTAAGTAAGTACTCGAGATTTCTTATTGGCAGTGTTCGATCGACAACGGACTTCTTTTGTTATCCCTCCGCTCGAGGCTTCACATCCGAGATGACTGGAGAACGAACGTGTTACGAAGTCGTCGTCGTCGCCGCCGCCGCGTGGTGCACCGTGTGGGATCGCGGACGCGTCGCGTCTGATCGAGATCCGACCGTTTCCGTCGGCTATGCGGCAGATCGACGCTTTTTCCATGCGCCCTACGCTCGCTCCCCCCACCGGGACGATTTTCATTATCAACCTGGGCCGTTCCTCGCTTTTCAAACGACTCGCCCAGTTCCTCGCTTCATTCCAGCCTTTTTCAGCCTTTTTCATTCCAGTTAACTAAATGGTATTATTATAATTATTACATAATTAAACTTAAATGGTATTATTATAATTATTATATAATTGAATTTGAATGATGAACTTGAATGAATTCTTAAAAGCGAATCGCGACTATATAAACGAATAAGTTGTTTTAACTTTTCATGGTTTTCTATATGGAATCGTGTTCGAAGAATGTTACTGACGATCTGCGGTTGCGTTTGGATCGGCGACTGGAACTTCGAATTAAGTAGTAAAAGTCGATGACGGTCAACCGACGCCCAGTAGTGTTACAGTACGATGTAGTCAGACGTCGGGGACGAGGTTATATTCTTTAACGGACGGCGACCGGTCGCTGATAACGTTCTTGATTAACGATCGTCTAGCGACTAAAGCTCGTCTAGCGATTATTTATGAAATAAAACTATACTTAGGAAAAGTTTGGCGTATGACTCACAACAGTCCCGACTTCGAATTTTAATTATATCAATCATACTCGTTGACGTAACTTAACGAAACTTCGGGAACATTTAGAGAGGACTTTTCTGAACATACTTCTATAGTTTTGTCAAAATCTGTAAGTCAAAAGCCGAGATATTTGCATTTTTTTCTAAATCGTTTTGTCGTGTCTGGCATTTGAACGTGTGGCACCATCTAGCGGTTAATGTCGTGAACTAAGCGTTCTAGAATTACGAAATACAATTTAGATTGTAAAGGAGAAAACTTTCGTTATTTTTAGATCGTAAAAGAGAGTTAGGTTAAACGAACTGTGTTCAGGAACCTTTTGTACTTGACAATAAATTGATTAACTAACATAATTACGGAATACAATGTCCAGCGTTTGAACGGGTGGCGCCATCTAGCGGTTTAAGTCGCTAACTAAACATTCTAGAATTACGAAATGGATTTTAAAAAAATGCAAATATCTCGGATTTCGACTTACCGATTTTGACAAAACTATAGAGGCATGTTCAAAAAGGGACTCTCTAAATGTTCCCGAAGTTTCATTAAGTTACGTTAACGAGTATTATTGATATAATTAAAATTCCAAGTCGGGACTGTAACTTATTAAGAAAAATATCTCTTTTTACTTCGTGATTCTAAAAAAAAGGGAATAATAAAGTACTGGAATATTGGAATACTGGAATATTAAAGTACTGGATTATTGGAATATTAGAACATTGGAATATAAAATTAGTTCACTAGAATATTGGAATATTGGAATATTGGAATATTGGAATATTAGAATATTGGAATATTAGAATCTTAAAGTACTGGAATATTGGAATCTTTAACTATTGGAATATTGGAATATTGGAATATTAGAATATTGAAATATAAGAATATTGGAATATTAAGGTACTAGAATATTAGAATATTGGAATATTAGAATATTGGAATCTTTAACTACTGGAATATTGGAATATTGGAATATTGGAATATTAGAATATTAGAATCTTAAAGTACTGGAATATTGGAATCTTTAACTATTGGAATATTGGAATATTGGAATATTAGAATATTGAAATATAAGAATATTGGAATATTAAGGTACTAGAATATTAGAATATTGGAATATTGGAATATTGGAATCTTTAACTACTGGAATATTGGAATATTGGAATATTGGAATATTAGAATATTAGAATCTTAAAGTACTGGAATATTGGAATCTTTAACTATTGGAATATTGGAATATTGGAATATTAGAATATTGAAATATAAGAATATTGGAATATTAAGGTACTAGAATATTAGAATATTGGAATATTGGAATATTGGAATATTGGAATATTGGAATATTAGAATATTAGAATATTGGAATATTGGAATATTAGAATATTAGAATCTTAAACTACTGGAATATTGGAATATTAGAATAATGGAATTTTGTAATATTAGAATATTGGAATTTTTGAATGTTGGAATATTGGAATATTGGAATTTTGTAATATTGAAATATTGGAATATTAGTATAGTGGAATATTAATGCACTTGATTATTGGAATTTTTGAATATTAGAATATTAGATCATTAGAATATTGGAATATTAATGTACTGAAATATAAAAATATTGGAATATTATTAGGTCATTAGAAGATTGGAATATTGGAATTTTATAATATTCAAATGTTGGATTATTGGATTAATGGAATATTAAAGTTAAAAATCTATTCCGTAAAGCTAGAACGCTTAGTTCGCGACTTCGTCCGCTAGATGGTGCCACACGTTCAAATGACAGACACAACGAAACGATTTAAAAAAAATATGCAAATATCTCGGGTTTTGACTAACAGATTTTGACAAAATTATAGAGGCATGTTCACAAAAGGCCTCTCTAAATGTTCCCGAAGTTTCATTAAGTTACGTTAACGAGTATGATTGATATAATTAAAATTCCAAGTCGGGACTGTGGCTGGAAGTTATCATATACTATCATACACTATCATCAGGTCCACGACTATCATACACTACCATATACTATCACATAGCGTCATACTATCACATATTATCATATACTATCATACGCTATCTTTCATACTATCGACTAAATAGTCCACAGTATGATCCGATTAATTACTAGATAGTCGATAGTTGAAATTAGTCGATGGTGCCCATCACCAGTATAAAAATGTCATTACATATCATTATAATTATTATAAAAGAAAACTTTGTTATAAGTTTATTCAATGATACAAAGCCTTCTCTCGTCAGGGTTTTTTTTTTATTGTAAATGCATTATATATAAAATAAAACGATGATAATTTATACTAGCATTAGTCGTTTGCCTCTAACAAGGACCGTTCGAAAAATTCAGCGGGAAATTTAATTAGAAAAAGGAATGTCTCTGAAACGCTAAAAAACGAGATGACTACAACAATCGTCATTTAACTACAATTGAAAACGTGTATCTTCGGCATTCGTTAACTCGACTGAACGTTACCCAGCGTACTTAAACGGGCGCGAACGATTTAAGTACTCCCTATTTTAATTACCTAATGAGAAACTATATTTGATCCAACGCAATTTATATTTATTCAAGGATTCATCCCTCGTTCGAAGCTAAAAAACTTTAAGGCCAATTTATTCGTCAGGAACTAGAGTGCCGGATAATTAAATAACACACCCTCAGCGTAAATTCGACAACTGTTAATATTGTATAGTATATATATATATACTATATATCTTATTATGTATAAACAGAAGTTACCCTAGTCTTAAAGGCAATTTATGGTAGAAGAACCATCGTTTGGCATGTCAATCGTTCGTTTATCAATTCTCGTGCTCGTCGGGGTGATCGGTTTTAATATGGTGAGCGAACATGTACTGGGTGGTGAACTGTTTTTTACAATAAGGACACTGATAAGGCATCAGTGGGTGCGCCGATCTCAAGTGTGCGACGGCCAACTAAATAATTGACTGCTATCTATACGAGCAATAAATAATAATTAATTATAAAGAAAACTATAGTTTCCGAAATTGTAAAATGTTCCTAAATTTTCCCAAATGATTCCCAAATTATCTAAACAGCTTTCAATTGAAAATAATTCTTTTTTGCTGCTAACTATATGGAGGTTAGCCTATTCCTGGTCTAATTGTAAGGTAAAGGCAGACTTTCTTCTACTCACCCGCCGGTCGTCCTGATCAGGGTCCGCTTAACCGGAGGCGGAGCGGTCTCCTCGTTTATCTCTACTTTTGGTTCGATGGGAGGCGCCGAGTATTCTAACGACGCCTCCGGAACTAATTTTGGCATCCCTTCCTCCTCCGACTCGTCCAATTCGTGTTTCCTCACCTTCGCGATCACACAATATTAATTAATCAATCAATTAATCCTGATCCTATCTCTTAATCCTGAATCGGATGCTTACCGTCGTGTGCGAGCTGCTCTCCTGGTGCACTCTCATGTGCGAGTTCTTCGATTGGAAGCTACTGAAAGACGCGTTGCATTTGTTACATTTGTACCTCTTGCTGTTGTTGGCGGCAGCCCGCTGGGAGGATTTCGTAGGGACTCCTTTCTTGCCGAGCACCGCCTCCGCCGTGCACTGATGCGTCAGCATCGACACTTCTTTGAAGAATATCTTATTACATTTCGAACAGTGATATGTCTTGTCTAAGATGTGCGTTTTCTGGTGCACCTTGTACGCGTTCTTGTCGTTGAACGACTTGCTGCACACGGCGCACGTGAACACGGACGGCGACTCGTTCCGTTTGTGAGACACCTGCGCAAAATCATATTCAATTAAAACCAAACAAATTAATATTCACATATTATAATATATAATATTGTTATATATATAATATATAAATATAATTATAAATAATTAGGTTATATTAACCTAATCTAATAATAATAATTAGGTTATATTAACCTAATTATATATAAATATAATTATAAATATAATAATACATATAAGTATAAATATTTATATATTTTATGAAATATTGACGTTTCGTATGGGATCCGAGTACCTCGTGCCTGAACAGCTGCCATTTCTCCTTGAAAGACTTCTTACAAACGTGGCAGATGAAATTTTTACAAGTGAAATTGTCCGAATGCGTCTGCAGGTGGGTCAACATCGTCGTGTGATCGCTGAACCACTGCAGGCAAATCCCGCACCTGGCAACGTTCTTAAACGAGCCCGTGCTCAATCTCTTCGACGGTGGTTCCTCGTGGTTCGGAGTGTCCTCCCTCTCTATCATCTACGGTTTCATATTTAATTATAACAAACGATCTTCTAAGGTAAACTGACCTCATAAAGAGACATCATAAAGAGTATGTCCAATACTGGGACAATAATAAATAACGCCAACTATTCCTTATATTCTGTTTATGCGGATCAGGTGTTCGTAACTGTCCCAGTATTGGCCAGTTTACCTTATTCGGTGAATGAAACGAATGAGACGCGTACCTCCGAGTACGATCTGGCTTTCGCCCGAGTCCTGGCCTCCCTGGCTTCCCTGGCTTCCCTCTCGGCGTTCAGCGCCTCTTCCTGTTCCACGCTGGCCATCACCGGCGACATCGTAGGCTGCTGGCTGTGCTCGCTCATCCGGTGAGTCGCCAGACGAATGAAGAGACCGAACGACCGCCCGCAGATATCACATTTATGTCTTTTTGGTTGGTGAGTTCGCATGTGATTCGACAACGCGCTTTGCTGCGTACACGTCTGTAAGAAGAATATAATTTGAGAAATACAGAATGATCGTTCTGTTTTATTCGAATTGTTCACCTTGCCACAGGTGGGACACGTGAGCGACTTGCCGCCCTCCGTGAAATGATCCCTTTTCACTTCCTTAGGTTCCTCGTTCCTTACAACCGATTGCTGGTCCGACTGCGGCTGACACGCCTTCGACGTCGGCGTGTGGTTATTTAATTCGTGCAACTGCGCGTGCTTTTGGTAAGCTTCTATACTTGGGAAAAACCTGCGAACAATACAGTCACATCGATACAAAAATATTCTGGCTCAACCGTCGAACAAAATTTGTACGAATAATTTTCTACGAGCGAATCACCTATTACATAAGGAGCACCGAGTGTTGGTCCCAGTCTCGTTAGTCTCACAATCAGTCGAGTGGTCGCTTAGCCTATGTTTCTTCAGCATCTCCCAACTGACGAACTGTCTATCACATTGATTACAATCTAGAACAGTCCTATCGAAGTCTAGCGTTATCTTTAAATGATTAGTGGCCTCGTGCCTGGCCAAGTCCTCTACCGACTCGAAGTGATCCGAACACTTTCTACAGTTGTATTTCCTCGGGCACTCGGACTGCATGTGCTTCATCAAGCTTTCCTTGGTCCTGCGACAATCACTCATCAATAATCCAATATTTCAATATTCCAATATTCCAATATACCAAAGATTTCACTCCCTCGAGGCATAACGTACTATTACACTGAAATTTAATCGCCGACCACTTACTTGTAGTAACTATTGCACGGAGTGCACCACCACTCGGAGGACGGTTTGCTCTCCGGGCTCAAATCGCTCCTATCATTCATTGTCAGACTGCCCATCAACACTTGCTCCAAAATGCTCGTCCTCTTCTCGTCCTTCTTCATCTGCGCCTCGTTGCTCAACTCTTCGCCTAAATTACTCCTATCCTTCCGCTCGTACACGTCCGCACCTAGAATCGGTTCCGAGGCTTCTTTTATCTCTACCTCGCACGGTAGTTCTGACAACGTCTCGATGCAGCTAGCCTGCTCCTGGCTAACGTCTATTGGCGTCGACGGATTGTCAACTGGCAGTGAGACTGGCAAAGGTACTAAAGGCGGAGGAGCTCTGGCCTTCTCCCTCCACAACTGAGCCTGGAAAATCGTACCTCCGACGTGAGAAACAAGGAAATTGTTGGAAAACAAGAGTCGAGAAGAGAGATTTCTTACCTGGCACGGATCGGGGGAGTTCTTCATAGCTTCTAAGTATATCTGAACGGACTCGACGTCCTTACAAGCTAACAGTTTCAGGTGCATGCTCTTGTAGACGCTCAGGCAGTACTCCCTGAACTCGTAGACGTCGTCGAGCCTGGCGGCACAGAACTGGCACACCTGCTTTGGCAGTGGGTCCGTCTTGTATACCAGGACCGGGAGGCAGGCGCGCAGCTTCTGCGCCACCTTCCTCTGGATGCCCTCCTTACCGAATATCGACAGCATCTCGTTCTTCTCCTCCGAACACAGTCTGCAAACGTTCTCCCACTTGTTCAGCACAGCCATCGTAGAGAAAATTTTCCCTCTCGCGGGTCCGATCGAGACACCAGAGACTCCCAAAGATGATTCCCCTCTCTCTGTTGACACGCACGGGGACCGATACGTGTTTATCTTCCGTGGTTACGTTCACGGCGGACTCGGTTTTTTTGGTTAACCGACGGCTTCCTGGGGCGACCGGATCGTGGATAATCGCGCCCACGGGGCGAACCTCGTCATCTCTCCCGGGCACGTTGCACGCGCGATCCGACCGTAAAACTAGCGAGCCCCACGGGTCTTTTCTCTGATCATCATCATACCTCCTCATCGACTTTCACCACACGAACCTCGCTCGCGCACGTTCGAAACCAGCCTTTCAACAACCGACCGCGTAACGATTCAGCAGAAACCGGTTCCAACCGCGTAACCGCTTATGTGCATGGATATTATTGCTTAACATCCAGCGTAACGTGCGACTACCGAGCGCTGCTATGCCAGGCCAGCACCACGGCGACGTTCAAGCATTTTTGTTTCCCTAATGACTGACACCATACGCGTCCGCTCGGGTTCGATGAGGACCGCGCGGTCGTCTCATGCATTATCGCGTTCCGTCGGTCCACGGTTCTTTCGCCAGGTTCACTCTATAATCGCAGATCCATTGTTCAATTGATTTTGATCTCCGGCACGTTTCGACGAGGTCCCGAGTCACTTTTATTAAGCACGTTTTTAAGTTTTTAAGGGCGTTACACGTTCGACGAGGGATTAGGAGTCGTTCATATTGTACGTTCGATTTTAATCGAGGAGCGCGGGTAAACGCGCCGGATTTGAATTCAAATCTACACCTGTTGTTTCAATTGTATAGTATTCAATTCTGGAATTTTAATTTCATGTCGAAAATACTTGTAGTGATGGGCAACCATCGACTAACACCTATCGATTTTATCGATATCAACCATCGGTAATTCTAGTCGACTGATTTTTTTTATTGATCGACTACATCGAACCACTATTATATACTATCGTGTACTATCATATGTGATATATTTTCATACTATCATATGTATAGTATCATACACTATCATATACTATTTTTCATACTATCATATAATGATCATATACTACTTTTCATACTATCGACTACTTAAGATTGGATTACTGGAATATTAGAATATTCGAATGTTGGAATATCAAAGTACTGGAATATTGGAATATTAAAGTACTGGAATATTGGAATATTAAAGAACTGGAATATTGGAATATTGGAATATTAAAATATTGGAATATTAGAATATTAGATCACTGGAATATTGGAATATTGGAATATTAGGATATTGGAATATTAGACTATTGGAATATTGGAATATTGGAATATTGGAATATTATAGAATATTAGAATATTGGAATACTAAAGTACTGGAATATTGGAATATTGGAATATTAAAGAACTGGAATATTGGAATATTAAAATATTGAAATATTAGAATATTAGATCATTAGAATATTGGAATATTGGAATATTGGAATATTGGAATATTGGAATATTGGAATATTATAGAATATTAGAATATTGGAATACTAAAGTACTGGAATATTGGAATATTGGAATATTAAAGAACTGGAATATTGGAATATTAAAATATTGAAATATTAGAACATTAGATCATTAGAATATTGGAATATTGGAATATTGGAATATTAGGATATTGGAATATTAGACTATTGGAATATTAGATCACTCGAATATTGGAATATTAAAGTACTGGAATATTGGAATATTAGAATATTAGAATATTGGAATATTAAAGTACTGGAATATTGGAATATTAGAATATTAAAGAACTAGAATATTGGAATATTAAAATATTGGAATATTAGAATACTAGATCACTAGAATATTGGAATATTGGAATATTAGAATATTAGAATATTAGAATATTGGAATATTAAAGTACTGGAATATTGGAATATTGGAATATTAAAGTACTGGAATATTGGAATATTAAAGAACTGGAATATTGGAATATTGGAATATTAATGTACTGGAATATTAGGATATTGGAATATTAGACTATTGGAATATTAGATCACTCGAATATTGCAATATTAAAGTACTGGAATATTGGAATATTGGAATATTGGAATATTAGAATATTGGAATGTTAAAGTACTGGAATATTGGAATATTGGAATATTAGAATATTGGAATATTAAAGTACTGGAATATTGGAATATTGGAATATTAAAGTACTGGAATATTGTGGAATATTAAAGAACTGGAATATTGGAATATTGGAATATTAAAATATTGGAATAGGCCGACTCTACGGACGTCCGAGCCAGTCGACACTTTCGTTGAACATTAATTTATTGTATAAATGTACATTTTTTTTCTCAACATAAATATATCCTTACGCGTACGTTTACGCATTTACTTGCAATTTGCCGGTATTACAGTTTTCTGCTTTCTGCGGAAAAGCTAAATATTATAAAATCGTTGCCGTATAACGAGTTAAATAAATCGAACTGCTTCTTAAAATATATACAACGTTTAACGAATTCATCTTATAGCAGACACATTCACGACTTCATTTCTCCGATGTAAAATGCACACGACTCGTTAGGATCGGCGCGATCGTTAATATTAAAACAATATTATCAACAGATCAGCCGGCGCTCGGGAATCGTGTCCACGACGACGTATATAAATAACAAATGCACGATTAAACGAATACAATATCAACGGAGGCGTTTCAAGAGGAAGTAACAAATGCAATCTTACAATTATAAAATCCTTAAATATACTTTAGCTACTTAATTCATTTTAGTCGTCGACCGTCGCCGCAGAACTTCTCCACGAGCGGCCGATCGACTCGCATCTAGGATTCAACTAAGGAACGCGGCGATAACGCGCACAAGCATATACGTATATACACGGTTCAATTAGAATGGCAACTCCAACGAATAAGCGTGTGTCTCGTGAACGCGTTTACGAACTTGCCTGCTCCTCCTCGACGAGCTCTTTCTCTCTCGCAGATAAAAAAATAACTTTACGAAGTCTACGTGTGGGTGTCGCGCGTGCGAAGATTACAATATATAAAGAAGGTTATTTTACAAAAACAAACGATTCGACTTTTTATAAACAGGATTACAGATCGATTCTTGAATTAAGGATTAAAGAAAAACTGAATGTTAATTATAGATTTAATCGGTTATCTGGAAACCTGTTTATATATTATTATTATTATTATTATTATTATACGTGATTAATAGTGAACGATAATGTTCACACGCGTGACATTTCATTCGTCCCTGTACAATTCCAAAATATATCGATCGACGTTCACAAATATATTCACTCTGTTTGCACTTTGGAAATCACGTTTGTTACAGACGTCTATTTTAATTAGTTAACCAAAGAATCAGAGAGGCTGTGATAATCGTTCCTAGTACCATGTATCTCTGTCCAACCCTTAGAGCATAAGAACCGTTCATTTTGAAAGTGTAAGTCCAGTTTTTGAAAAAAATGAGGTATCGTCCCTGGTGGAAATATGCATGTGATAATTGGGCAGAAATTCCTGTCTTCCTCCATGTATATAATATATATAACATATCATATATGCTTTAAGGTTCCAGCAATCTATATCGAACGTTAAGTGTTTCCATTTATATTAATTAATAACCGAATACGAGCGGCACGCGAAATGAACGATCGGAGGTTCGAAACGAGGCGAATTAAGTTATGTTACACTGTACATTTTCGTATGTTCCCTCTAATAATAATAATAATTAGCTAGGCGGCAGCCCGCATCTTCTGACTATTCACAACCGAATGAGGAGACAAGTTATCCGAAGCTTAGCTAATAGAAATGAAACGTTCGCCAGAACATATACATATATATATTTACGTATATATATATATATATATATATAGTACAATTCGCTACGGTTAATGTACAATTCGAGAAGTTCAGCAGGATCGTTTCCGAAGCTTAGCTAATAGAAATGAAACGTTCGCCAGAATATATATATATATGTACGTATATATATATATATTACAATTCCCTACGGTTAATGTACAATTCGAGAAGTTCAGCAGCTCCGTACGGGGATCGTTTCCGCGTGAGTTAAAAAGATATCAAAGAATAACGTATAGCCTGTTCTAGCCCGGTCTGGCTATCTACGCCCTACTACCTCGCGGCTGGCATCTTTTCAAGGAAATCTTGCTCGATCACCGTCTCCAGTTGTGTAATGTTCAACGGCGCCTGGGCGTCGCTCGATCTCCGGCTCAGAGTGGTAAAAAAATAATGCAGCTCTTGCAGCGACCGGATGTTGTTCGACGTCAGCAGAAGCTCGCCGGGCGTAGCTCTCGCGAAACCAGTCTCTTGTTTGTACTAAAATCAAAAATCAAAAATCAGTACCATCGACAATTACCTCATACAGTTCGTACAACCGTTGCTTTGTTTCAAATATAATAAAACAAATATAAACTAGTGATGGGCATCATCGAGTAAAAACTATCGATTTAGTCGATAATAACCAACGGTACTTTGATTTATCGAACACATCGAACCACTATNGACTTTTTATAAACAGGATTACAGATCGATTCTTGAATTAAGGATTAAAGAAAAACTGAATGTTAATTATAGATTTAATCGGTTATCTGGAAACCTGTTTATATATTATTATTATTATTATTATTATTATACGTGATTAATAGTGAACGATAATGTTCACACGCGTGACATTTCATTCGTCCCTGTACAATTCCAAAATATATCGATCGACGTTCACAAATATATTCACTCTGTTTGCACTTTGGAAATCACGTTTGTTACAGACGTCTATTTTAATTAGTTAACCAAAGAATCAGAGAGGCTGTGATAATCGTTCCTAGTACCATGTATCTCTGTCCAACCCTTAGAGCATAAGAACCGTTCATTTTGAAAGTGTAAGTCCAGTTTTTGAAAAAAATGAGGTATCGTCCCTGGTGGAAATATGCATGTGATAATTGGGCAGAAATTCCTGTCTTCCTCCATGTATATAATATATATAACATATCATATATGCTTTAAGGTTCCAGCAATCTATATCGAACGTTAAGTGTTTCCATTTATATTAATTAATAACCGAATACGAGCGGCACGCGAAATGAACGATCGGAGGTTCGAAACGAGGCGAATTAAGTTATGTTACACTGTACATTTTCGTATGTTCCCTCTAATAATAATAATAATTAGCTAGGCGGCAGCCCGCATCTTCTGACTATTCACAACCGAATGAGGAGACAAGTTATCCGAAGCTTAGCTAATAGAAATGAAACGTTCGCCAGAACATATACATATATATATTTACGTATATATATATATATATATATATAGTACAATTCCCTACGGTTAATGTACAATTCGAGAAGTTCAGCAGGATCGTTTCCGCAGCTTAGCTAATAGAAATGAAACGTTCGCCAGAATATATATATATATATATGTACGTATATATATATATATATTACAATTCCCTACGGTTAATGTACAATTCGAGAAGTTCAGCAGCTCCTTTACGTGGATCGTTTCCGCGTGAGTTAAAAAGATATCAAAGAATAACGTATAGCCTGTTCTAGCCCGCTTTGGCTATGTACGCCCTACTACCTCGCGGCTGGCATCTTTTCAAGGAAATCTTGCTCGATCACCGTCTCCAGTTGTGTAATGTTCAACGGCGCCTGGGCGTCGCTCGACCTGCGGCTCAGAGTGGTAAAAAAATAATGCAGCTCTTGCAGCGACCGGATGTTGTTCGACGTCAGCAGAAGCTCGCCGGGCGTAGCTCTCGCGAAACCAGTCTCTTGTTTGTACTAAAATCAAAAATCATAAATCAGAACCATCGACAATTGCCTCATACAGTTCGTACAACCGTTGCTTTGTTTGAAATATAATAAAACAAGTATAAACTAGTGATGGGCATCATCGAGTAAAAACTATTGATTTAGTCGATGATAACCAACAGTACTTTTAGTCGACTAATTTTTTTGGTTTATCGAACACATCGAACCACTATCATATACTATCGTACACTATCATCATCGACCTGAACTATCATACTATCATATACTATAATACTTTCATACTTTCATACTATCATACACTATCATACACTATCATACTATTATGTATTGCTAGGTAGACTAAATAGTCGATAGTGGCCATCACTAATATAAACTGTAATGCTCAGATTTTCATGAAGATACATAGTCAACGAGGATACATTGTAGAGAATTATAACTGGCATGGTTACAGAAATAAACTGTCTATACAGAAATCAAGCTACCGAAATAAGTATTTCATCAGAATCTCGACAGAGAGCTCCGCAGCGTCACTCAGTATTCGTTCGAGTTTTTATAGAAGGATTTAATTGAAACGATGTTGTGAGCGGAGTCGTACATGCATAGTGTTAATTAAGAACGGTCGTAGTAAAAGACGGTGTGCAACGGTTTACTGTGAATCAGTTCGATAGTAACCATGGCAGTGACCAGTTTCATAGTTCACCTTCTGTTAATAATAAACGTTCGCACGCTCGCACGTAAGTTAACAAATAGTCAATCCGATAAGTATAAATAACAGTGAACGAACGAAAAGTTAGAGTTGCGGGTTCGAACTCCCCCTTTAATAAAGTCAATTAGGCTGAATTGATGGCGATTAACAGAGCCAACGGAAGCGTCGTATATGAAATTCATTATGTTTTATAGAGTACACGGACGATTCTGATTACAAGGATTTAGAACTGTACGAGGAGGTGCCGCCGGCGAGCTACAATTTTAACAGAGACCAGGACGATTTTTATATCCTGACCAACTTCGAGGACAACGACGTCTACTCTAATAAAAACGGGCTCCAAGTTCCGTTCCAGAATGACGGTTCGCAGGCGAAAGGGTCGCCGGTCAAGCTGGACTGGTACAAACCGGAGAAGGTCTACCGGTACACGAAGCACAGAATCCCCGGATACGATTACGAGGAGCTCGACTACGTTCTCAACAGGAATTACCAACAGTGCGACGGGAAGTCCGTCTGGACGCACTGCCTCTGCCAGTTCACCTGCGCCGACCCGGACGTGGTCGACTGTTATTCCCCGTGCGAGGGCGGTTGCGAGTGCAAAGAGGAATACGTGTACGACGAGAAGACTCGTCAGTGTCTGTTGCCGGACCAGTGCTCGTCGAAGGGGGACTTTTACACCGGATAATGTACGGACAGGTTGAATTTGTACGATTCGAATAAAACGTCTGTGAACCTCGTACCTTGCTGTCCATCAATTTCGCTATTCTCGTAATGTGCGGGACGAAGTCCGACGAGAGATTGTTGTTCTCCAAAGAGCCAGCGGCCGAATCTCCCACGAATGCCCATCTATACCTGTAATACAATTATTTCCAATCAATTCTAATACTTTCTAACCTCCATATGGATAATACGATTATATATACAATAATAATACGATTAATTATCAATTATACTTACATTTGGAACTGAGGAAGCCTGTGTGCGGGTAACAGCAACGCCAGGTCCAGCAATTTGGCGGCTGCGAGTTGTAGCTGGAGCCAGTGGGGGTGGCCGTGCGCCTGGAGCCCGTTGCTAGCGTTCACAGCCCAAGACGAGTCCAAAGCAGACAGTAATTTTATATGCGAACTATTAAAAATCGACAATTGGAAAGCGACTGATTTATTAGTATCCTCCTAATTCTAATTGGATGCGGTATTAAAGCGAACACAAATCCCATACGAGTACATTCTATCCCAACGCTACAAAAACAAAAAAAAAAAGGTAAAAAATGCGAGAGGCGATCGAAAATTACCTGCCATGACGACTGATGTCCCGACACCAATCGATTTATGGAGGCATCATAAATCCCACCAAATCGGACACCGGAACAAAGTCAAAAACAATATGACATTAGAGGTATTATTCGTGTTAGTAAGGAGTAGAAACAACGATAGATTAGAACGGCGTTAGAGGCACTCCGGAGAGAAAGATTAACAATTCCATTTGTGGAGGAAATCGAATTCTTATTTCTTATGTTCCCAGAGTGACATGCGAAGCCACCGGAGGCCCAAAGCCGAGAAAACCAGCGGTTTAAATTTGATCTCTGTACCTGAACTCCTCGCTATCTGTACTCAGTTCTTGTTCAATGTACAGGAAGACCTGAACAAGCTCACTGACTATTACCGGCCACAGGGAAGTGGCGTGCTGCGGCGTGATCCGTAGAAGTAACACCCGGAAACAGAGGAACACCTGGGCTTGGATTGACGGGATCACCTGCGGCAGCCTCAAACTGTCCGCCAATCGCTCTAATAACAAAAATCCCATGAATTGTAATACACAATAGACTCGTAAGGTAAACCGACTATTGGGAATAACCTGCAAAATAAACAAAAAGAATCCGCAATGCTTTGCGCGACTCACCTTGAATCTCGGGCATGTATTTGTGGTACTGATCCATCTCGCTGCAGAATATCACGTACGCCAGTCTCTTCAACAGCTGAGCCTTCTGCTCGTACTCTTGCTCCTTCGACGAGAATATACTAATGCTACTGCTCTGAGCCATGGAAACGCGGTCTGCGAGAAAACAGATTTAATTAAAATCGATGTACGATTCGGTTCAGTAATATAGAAATAGATGATTACTCATTAAATCTCTGAACGTGGTATTATCGTGCGTCATTAGGTTATCTATGATGGTCCTCCAGTACGGTAAGCAGGCCGGCGTCATTTGGAAGAACGCGGGGTCCAATAAGAGATCCAGCACGTCCTTGCGCCACGCTTTCCTCGTGTACTGATACCCGGACAAGGAACTGAGTAACTGAGAGCAGGCCGTGAACGAGGCGATGTTCTTCGTCCTGTTCACCGATTAACAGATTCAATCAAATATATTCAATCTCTCGTCTCGATCGAATATATTCAAACAGAACGAATCCTTACGAGTGATTCTTGAGGTACGGCGTGACGTTGTACATGAGATTAGTTAACAAGGTGACGACGCGCTCCTTCTCCTGGGAACCGTAGCTGACGTCCAACAACGGGGCGACTATTTCCGCTAATACTGCTTGAGCTTGGATACTGTACGCCGCGTTGGGCGGCGTCCCGGGTGTCACTGTAAACAAACCGATCGTTAGTTACCTCCATCGTCCGGGATTCAGAACGCTCAGGCTTTAACAGGGTTTAAACGATTCGGGCAATCTAAAGTAGCGATGGGCACTATCGACTAATTTCAAGTATCGACTACCTAGTAATTAATCGGACCACACTATCAACTATTTAGTTGATAGTTTTTGAAATATATTAGGTTATAAGTTTTTGAAATATTTTAGGTTATAAGTATTTGAAATATTTTAGGTTATAAGTATTTGAAATATCGTTTCTGTGGTTTCTAGTCGACGGTGCCCATCGCTAGTCTAAAGGAGAAACACGTTACGCACCAGCACCGGTTTTCCCCTCTTTACCTTCCGAGGATCCTTCGGCAACCTCGAACGCGTCTTCCCGCACCGCCAGGTTCCTCCTCAGCCACGTCGTCTGCTCTAAACATGCCCCGGCAATTTGCGAGCACGACTCGACCAGCTGAAACCGATTTCACTTAAATAAAATCCACTTAACTACATAAGATCGACGGAATTCCTTCCGACCACTTACCTTCGCCGAAACGTCCTGCAGGTCTCTAATATCCTTCTTCTCCTGCATGGGCGGGCACTTCTGCACGTACTCGTTCAGGATCGCCAACAAGAGGAACTGTGCGGGCGCCGTTAGCGACAGGCCGTCTTTCAATAACCCGAGCAAAGAGGCCCAGGACTCGATCAGCGACTGCGACGTGTTGCTCTGCATGTAAACGTAGAGCAACTCCAGCACGGAGACCTCCAACGAGAAGTCCTGCTTGACCCCGTGAATCGGCGGCGAGTTCTTCACGACCTGGTGGACCGTCTGGACGAGGGTGTCGATCGGCATCACGCGGATCGCGCTAACGAGGTGCACCATCACCTGCTGGTTCGGGCAGGCCTCCGGCAGCACCTTCTTCGAGCCCGACGGCTGCCGCCTCTCGTGCCAGGCGACCGCGATCGCCGCCAAGAAGTTCACCCCGTGATGGAACGATATAGGAGACAGCAGCTCCAGAAGCTGGTGCTTAACTATCCTCGGACAGCCCACCACGCAGCTGGCCTGTTCGTTGTCTTTGGTAGCCAACACCGCCTGCCATAGAGTAGAAAGCGACGCGATTATCCTCGGCAGGTGGCTAAGGGCCGTCCTCCTCGCGTGCTGCTGCAGCTCGCTGATCCCGTTCTTATCCTTGTTCGCCGCCAGATCAGAGGACAGCGGACTGGGCATGAACACGTGTATCAAGTTATTGAATATCTGGCCCGGATTCGCGCCGGGGATCCCCGTCTGAATCGTCCCGCTGAACGGCTGGTTGAACGAGAACCCGATCTGCTGCGACGAGTCCAGCAAACAGTAATGAAGCAGAAACGTCAAGGCCTCCAAGTGCGTCACCGTGTAATCCGCCGGGAGGCAACACTCGACGGTGGTCATGTCCTGGAACTTGGTCTCCTCGTTGATGTAATACGACGACAGGTGCTCGATGTTGCAGCAGAGCNTCTGCACGTACTCGTTCAGGATCGCCAACAAGAGGAACTGTGCGGGCGCCGTTAGCGACAGGCCGTCTTTCAATAACCCGAGCAAAGAGGCCCAGGACTCGATCAGCGACTGCGACGTGTTGCTCTGCATGTAAACGTAGAGCAACTCCAGCACGGAGACCTCCAACGAGAAGTCCTGCTTGACCCCGTGAATCGGCGGCGAGTTCTTCACGACCTGGTGGACCGTCTGGACGAGGGTGTCGATCGGCATCACGCGGATCGCGCTAACGAGGTGCACCATCACCTGCTGGTTCGGGCAGGCCTCCGGCAGCACCTTCTTCGAGCCCGACGGCTGCCGCCTCTCGTGCCAGGCGACCGCGATCGCCGCCAAGAAGTTCACCCCGTGATGGAACGATATAGGAGACAGCAGCTCCAGAAGCTGGTGCTTAACTATCCTCGGACAGCCCACCACGCAGCTGGCCTGTTCGTTGTCTTTGGTAGCCAACACCGCCTGCCATAGAGTAGAAAGCGACGCGATTATCCTCGGCAGGTGGCTAAGGGCCGTCCTCCTCGCGTGCTGCTGCAGCTCGCTGATCCCGTTCTTATCCTTGTTCGCCGCCAGATCAGAGGACAGCGGACTGGGCATGAACACGTGTATCAAGTTATTGAATATCTGGCCCGGATTCGCGCCGGGGATCCCCGTCTGAATCGTCCCGCTGAACGGCTGGTTGAACGAGAACCCGATCTGCTGCGACGAGTCCAGCAAACAGTAATGAAGCAGAAACGTCAAGGCCTCCAAGTGCGTCACCGTGTAATCCGCCGGGAGGCAACACTCGACGGTGGTCATGTCCTGGAACTTGGTCTCCTCGTTGATGTAATACGACGACAGGTGCTCGATGTTGCAGCAGAGCTGATGGATCACCGACGTGACTATAGACGTCAACGAGGAGCCCATGAACGGCAGACTGGACGTGACGAGGTTCGTCCAGTGCTGGTGCAAATGGCGCATGTGGTCCAGTTGCAGAGCGCTGAGTATACTGGCGAGGAACATCGGTTGCTGGGGGATCGGCGCGCCCGCTACGTACTTCAAACTGTTCCCCATTATATTGGGAACGGTCTTGGTCGGCGTGGCGGGCGCCGTCGGCGGGCAGATCTCCTCGCCCTTCTGGTTCCCGCACTGGTACTCCAACATGATCAAAGCTAAAAGCAGTCTGAGCAGTTGTATCTGAAAAGCCTCGGTGTGGTCGCTCGCCCGGAACTTGCACTTGTTGACGTCGTTCTCCACCACCGGGTCGTTGAACAGGATGATCTCCTCGGTGAACGTGGACACCTCCTCGGTCTCCTTGTGCGCGTTCTTCATGTTCATCACGCTCGACACGAGACAGTGCAACGCGACCTTCTGCACCTTGCACTTGGTCAGCAGGTCGACGATGTAGCAGCTGAAACCTTTGCCCGAGTCGCGGACGATGGGGATCAGTTCGGAGAAGATCAGGGTTAATAACTCCGCGCTGGCGAGCTGCACCTGCCGGTTCCCGGATATCTCTTCGTGGGTGAGCCTCATCTGGCCGAGGTTCGGGTAATAACTCCTGGCGAAATAGAGACAGACGCTGATCAGAACCTCCAGGTACATGCTGCTCCTGTAAGCGGCTATGAACTCGGTGTTCGCTATGTCCCCGTGGAAGTTCCTCCCGAAGACGCTCTTCCTGTGCCTCGCCAGCAGATTCAGCAACGTCGTGTTCTTCGTGGTGTTCGATACAGCGGTAGTCGCGGCGCAACACAGAAACATTCTCGTGTTCGTCAACAACTCGTTTCGAAGAGTGCGTAACGCGTAGAGAGTCCTCGTCGAGTCGTACACCCCGCAGTAGAGCAGCATGTGCGAGTGCAGGTTGTGTACACCGACCCCAAAATTCTTCCCCGATTTACAATTACTCTGGCCAGAAGTTTCCTCAACGGTTTTCGGTTGTTCGACGTCGCAGATCTGCATCACCTTGTCGAGCACCTCGTTCAGGATCTCTTCGACGATGCTGTTGGCGCTGGAGTTGCTGAAGTACTCCTCGGCGGTGGTGCTGACGTCCAGGTCGGCCTCGTCGTCGTCCATCGTCCAGCTGGGCACCTCGACGCTCGCCTCGAAACTGCCGACGTCGTGGACGTCGTAGTTCGTCGCGAACTCGTTCGTGCTGTGATACTTCCCTTTGATTATGGTCCCGGCTACTTCCCGGGAACCGCCGGGCATCAACGTGCTCTCCTTCTTCTGCTTAGACTGCTTGTGAGTGATCTCCGGGCTGCTCGAGTCGAAGCTGTTGGTAATCGAGTCCATCGACGAGTCCACCTCTCCGTTCACCTTCTTATACCCGTTCTTCTCCTTCGCTTTCAGGCTCGAGTTCGCCGACTCGTACAAACTCTCGTCCAGACTCGCGCTGGACCCTTTGTCGAAGTCGATCTTCTTGAACCTGGTCGCGTTCTTCAGCAGCTCCGTGGTCAGATTCGTCTTCTTCGCGGCCGGCATCAGTTCCTCCTCGATCAAAGAGTCGTTCGAGTTCTCGTTACAATTCAAAGACAGGGGATTGACGAAGACGGAGATCTTCCTGTTGCCGGAAATGCTCGGGGGCACTTCTAACTCTTTCATAAACTGATTCTTCTCGGTGACGTACTGGTTGCAGTTCTCGCCAGCGGCGAGAGTGGTAACCGCGAATATCCTCTTCACCTTAACCGGATTAATAGCCTTCTTCTTCTTCTTCCCCTTCCGCCAGATCTTGTCCTCGTCGACGCTGTCGCTGACGTGGTAGATCACGTTCCCGTCGACGGAGCTGATCGCGTAGATCTTCGCCGCGCCCTCCGTGTCGTCCTGCACCTCGGACCTCTCCTCCACCGCGTCGTTCTTCGTCAGTACTGTATTACTATGCTGAATACTAACGTGGAGAACGCTCATGCGACAGGTAGACGGGTCCAGCAGGATAATCAACAGGGGATCGACGACCCTAGAGATATCCCCGCGCATCAGGGAGTGCAGTAGCCAGGACTGAGCGTGCAGCTTCAGCGGCGAGTTGTCCGCCAGCTGGAGGTTGTCCAGCAGTTTCAGCAACGACTGGTCGAACGACCTCATGCAGCCCCGCAGCCTAGGGTTCGTCTCGATCTCCCTCCCCAAGTGCCACAACGTGGCGAACCTGCTGAACGCCTCTATCCGCCTCTCTATACTATCCGCCGTGAGCGCCGCGCCGATCACGTCCTCCACCGCGTCGCACGTGTCGTGCAACGCGTGGTGCAGCTCGTGTAATAACTCCACGCACCGCATCCTGTATTTGTGCGCCGGTAGTTCCCCGAGGTGGTACCACAACGAGTGCGCCAGTACCTGGAACACGTTCGTATACTGCATCAAGTAGGTTATGTGCCACTGTTTTAATAAAGGGACCATCAGCACGGTGGTGATCCCCTCGCCGCTCTTCGGGTGAGTCTCTATGTCGTTCTGGGCTTTTAGCAGGGCTATTAGATCCAGCAACGTGGCGATGCTGGTCAACTGCAGGGAGGGCTGCTTGCCCAGCCAGCAGCTGCAGACCGCCAGGACCTTCAGCCAGTCGGGCAAGACGACGTTCTCCTTCGGTTCTTCTTCTACCAACAGGCCGTCGCCGGGGAAGTATTTCGGGAAGGTCGACAGCTCGACGAACAAGCTCGACGCCATTCTCACCGCCTCCTCCCAGTCCGGTTGGGAAACGGAGTCGACGTGCAGTTGGAGGATGTCGACGTGGCGCGCGTCCTCCGTCACCGACACGTCTTGACTGAAGAAACCGGAGTCCTCCATGTTCAACCTCGAATTCAACAACAGCTCCAGGTATCGCATCCGTTCGTCGAAGCTCTCCCTAGGACACGGTATCATCAAGTTGTCGAACATGCCTTGCACCGTTCGCTCTTTGCTCAGCACTCGGTTGCTGACCAGCTTCACGTAGAAGATCTCGTACTGCCTCAGGCACTTCTCTAACATGGAGTGTTGGGCCTGGAACGCCGGCGACGGCCCCCTCGCCAACGAACCCGTCGAACCTATCGAACTGGCCTTGCTGGAATGCTTCAACGTCGACAGCTGATCCTTAGACGGTGAAC
>SMSR01002309.1:0-10131 GCA_019453355.1 Ceratina japonica
TAAATTATCAAACGTGACAAATCTGAGATATTAATTCCTGAACGAGGGCGAAAATTGAAGCGACGGTAATAATTCCGAAAAGAAGTAAACTGTCAAACGTAAAACAGAACGTTGACATACCTAAGCTACTAATACCCTTTTATCGTTGCGGTAAATTATTCGAACCCTAAGACCCTGAGGCTAAAATTACCTATTCCCTAAAAATACTCAGAACGCATGGGAACTCGAATCCAACAATGACCAACGAAATTGAAATCCGACCCAAAAATACGAAGGCGAAATCGCCTTAATTTAAAGACCGACTAAAAATACACAGATTCCTTGAAATACACGACGAATCGATTCGTTCAGGCGGCAGCAGTTAATAAACGACAATAGAAGCAAATAGTATAATACCAATAAATATTCATGAAATGACTTTATGCATTTATGAAATATCGAAAGCCGCATAGGAATGAAAGAAAATCCACGTTTTACCGTGCACGAGAGTCAGCGTTTTCATTATTTTTTATAGCCTGGTCCGACGACGCCTTCGGTCGACTCGCGGATCGCCGCGAGGAGGTTTATTTTCCGGAAAAGCTGGACGCGGGGGTCGAGAGCGAGAGCGTCTCGTTCGAGTGTTAATACTAATTTCACTGAGTATTCGCCGTCTAATGAAATGAACGTTGCGGCTCCGACGCGGTCTCGTCGCGACGGGTCACTGACCCGTTAGAGTTTAGAGTTTACGACCGTGCGCGCGTACACGCGTGCTCTTTCTCCTTTACGTGCATACTCTCAATAGTCGTCGGCGTTAGACGGACCGGAGGGTCGCGTCGTTATCGCCGGATCGATCCGAATTTCAGGATCGACGAAGAAAACGTCTGGACGAGAGGAAGAGAGTTCTCGGCGACGCGCTTTCATCTCGGCGGGAGGTCCTAGATTTCGTTGCGTCTCCCGCGAATCAATCCGCGATTTCAGCGATTAGTCGAACGTTCGAAAGGGGTCACTGACCTTCCGTCAGTCGGGTTTTGTTAGCAGCCGTATCGTTAGGTCGGACGGATACCAGTCGGACGAGGATTACGGCGAGCTTCTGTTCTGTTGGCTCTCTCGCGACGCGCCTTTTTTTCTTCCTCTAACGCTCGCCGAGCTAACTGATGCAAATCGATCCGCGTAACCGTTTACTTTCGATTCCCCGGCTTCCTGTTTCCAATTCCGATCCCGCAACATTTCAGGTTTCGAACGAAGCTCTAACGCTTTCCACGTTAATCGTGTCGAAAACTCGTTATAATCGGTCGGCGAATTTCACGCGATTATGAATTATTAAATTCTGCGCGTGACGCGGAAAACGAAGTGTAAAAAGCGAGCGCGCGTTGCGGCGCATGAACGATCGAATAAATCCTTTTATCTCGTATGAGAGTCTGTAATGAAATATCTGTCGGGCGAAGTGAAACGCTGAACGGAGTGAGCAACGAAACGGCGGTCTGGCGTCGCGGCGGTGGGCCGGGAAGCATTTAGAATTCGTATGTTGACCGTTGTTGCGCAACGGGGTCACGGTGTTTCGGGCAAATTTGACCGTCTAACAGTAACCACGTCGTGACTGTTAGACGGAAGAACGCGTCGAGTGTCCAGGCATGACGGAGGTCAGTCACCTTACCCGGAATATTCGAGCAGAAGGGTTCATTAGACGGTGGATCGCGCCGCTCGCGTCGCCTTAATAATCTTTATGGAAAACCGGCTGCGGCAGATGAATAACAACATCGATCAACTCCGATGCAACGGCTATAAGCGGCGATCTCTTCCGGCGAATATATCCGCCGCGAGCTTGACAAACTTCAAATTAAATGCGTTCACCTCGTCGTCTTTATACGATTAGTGCCTACTATATTGTCTGCACTCTACAGCCGATTTTAAGGTAGTTCTCCACAAACTCAATGTACTGGACATCATTATGAAAAAAATATATTTGATTCTTGAAATAACAAAAAATATTATAGAATTTTTTACAATTTCAATTACCGAACTCATTTTCGAGAAAAAAATACTTAAAGTTGCTTCGTTTTACACGCTGTATTGTATGTAGCGCACTATTATGTTTAATATTATTAACACATTACTGTACAAAAACACTGTGGATGTTAATGCAAAAATTGAGGTCTAAAAGTTGGAGATTTCTACTTTCTAATTATTGAATAAAAGTGAGGGGTAGCCGAATTAATTTAAAAGATATTTCATGTTCAAGGAACAAAAAACTATGATTTGATAACCTCTTCCTTGTCTATCATATTAATGACTACGTGTGTCATTGCTACACACAAGCAACATAACATTATTTTAACATTGTTACCTTTATACTAATATCAACTAAAACAATATTAAAATTCATAAATACATTTAATGAACATAGTCTATACTAATCGACCAATGATTTTGAACATTTTATTTTGCACGCTCAATTAACTCGAGAGTCCGTGGAGCTTGTACGAGCCCTAATATCTCTGACTATACAGTGACTACCATTAATTAATATTCGGACACACTTCAAAACGGAATAAGTTCTTTAAAATGGAGCTAACTAACTTAATTTTTTGTGGGCTTTTAAAAGACTTAGTTTACTATGTAATGTGTAACAAACAGTTAAAATAAATTACTATTCGCCAAAATTTCGAAGAAAAAAGAAAAGATCATGATGTTTAACTTCTTTGTTGGAGGCTCCAGTAAAAATTTCAAACGTCCTGTTTGTAGATCTAAATGTGTTATATTAATGAGCAAAGTTTCATAAAAATCCATGAAACCATAAAAGAGTTAGACATATCGAAACATGTAAAAATCCTTCAATTTATCCCAGTCATAGATTGAAAGTCGTGGAGAACTGCGATTTTTTAATTTCTAATCGCTTATAGCGCATAGCAATAGTGATCGATTTTTATGAAACTTTGTACATGCATATAACTTACACTGAAAAAACGGTGATCTGACGATTAGCAAAAATTGAAATATAATACAAAAAGAATACTTTCTTTGAGTAATAAATACGTTCTTTTTGTATTTATTACAAATCTATATGTATAGTAATTTCTACACAATAATAATAATTTTTATCCACAATTACTAATTTTTACTATCCCTGTTAGTAATTTCTAACATTCAGTTTCTATATTTTCCTTATATTACTTTACTTTATTTTTCCACACGCGATTCATATTATTTCATTTATAGATTAAAGATTTTATTATACAGGATGTCCGGAAAGGTTGGGACCAAAATTATACCACGTGTTCTCGAGGTCAAATAGATGAAAAAAGTTCATATAAACATAGATCTGGAAATGCATTATTAAAAAGATATAAGAATTCATAGACTTACGGGCAAAACTCCTGTTATAATTCATTGTAGAAAATCTTATTCATATTATAATTCTGAATGACATTTATTGCTTACATGATCATTAACTTACATTAACATTAACCTGTTTATTAACTTACGGACAATTGTGTTATTGCAATATTATTGTATTGGCAATTATAATAAATTTAATATATTTAAATTTTAGTCTATGAATTCTTATATCTTTTTAATAAAGCATTTCCGAATCTATGTTTATATGAACATTTTTCATCTATTTGACCTTGGGAACACGTGATATAATTTTGGCCCCAACCTTTCCTGACACCCTGCATAATTCGGTAATTTCCTTTTACTTCAAGAAGTAAAAATTATACTAAGCATACAGACGAATTTTTCCTTAAAGTTTAGCAATCATTAATTAAATCCAAATACGATTCAAGATTACTATTCAAATATAGTAATTTTTACTGAAATATACAATAAATATTGCTAGAATTTTGTGGCTTCGTTTTTCTCAGTGTACTTAGATCTGCAAACGAGACACTTCTAATTTTTATTACAGACCCTACTAAAAAAGTTAAAAATCATGTCCTTTACTATCTTCCCCGCGATTTCAATGAATTTCTAATTTTTTAATTTTTTGTTAGACATTCTATAATAAATTAAGCTCTCTAAAATTCCACAGAAGATAAAGTTCTTCGATCCAATACTAAAAATTTTATACCGTCTCAAAATGTGTCCAAATATTTATGGATGTCACTGTACATTAGAAGATTTTCTCATAAAAAATGTCATGCAGAAATATTTCTTTATTGCAATACATACAATAACTTATTGTGTATCTAAATAGAACAAATACAATTATGATTCTACGTTTCCTAATCCAGTCTTGAAAAATCGGTAAACTTTCTAATAAAATATTTAATTTAATCACTTTTCCAATCGCAAAGTCCACGTCGCAAAACTTCTACAATAAAATTGTGTAACACGAGATTACTTCAGAATCACCGATTGTCTTCAATCATTGGCCAGCAGTCAATGCGTTGCTTTCAGTTATCGCATTGACACTGTTCGAAGTAAGAAAGGAATCCCGCGAATCCTGAGGCGGTTAATTGACAAGCGCGCGCTATAAATTGCCAATGAAACGTGGCACGACGTGAATCGAGTTGTACGGCCGGCGTTACGGTTGTGCCAGTAAACTAATTAGCCACGTTAATGAGCCGTGATATAAGAAGTGAACGTACGCGCGATGTGTATCACGTGCCCGAGGCTACGGTTCACGAAAGGAACTATGTATGACGATTTTTCAAACGTCGTTACGATTACGCGTAACGGTACCCTCGATAACGCGTTGCGTGCTAATTAGACACGCGATCTTCCATTTTGTCGCGATCATATGGTTTCATTTTCTTCTTCCTCGACTCCTTCGGCAGAACAAATATCGTTAGATTCGCGTCCTGTTCCAGATAATCGTCTCTAGTCGGCCGGTCCGCGGAGTCACCGGTACGGCTCGTCTCGTGCGTCTTGGAACATCGGTAAACGTGTTCCGAACCAGACGTTGTATCGTTTATAAAAATATAATAGATGACTCACGACGACATTTTTCGAAACTCAAATTACACCGAGAACGCGAGGAACGAATTTATTGAAATCGAGCCTCGATTTTCTACGTTCAAACGTGTTTTACGATTCTCCCGATTGAATCATCTTATCAAACACTCGACAGAATTCTAAGAGACGCTAAAGGGGAGATGTTTGCCTTGCGACAAGGTGAATTCCTCCTCGGCTCGTTCATTGCGTGTGCCTCTTTCGGAATTCCACCGCTTGACGTTTTTCATGATGAATTTTACGATCCGAAAAATTGCGCAAATCCACGTTCTCACGCGCGAGACGTGCTTTACTACGTAGCGTGTACACACGCCTCTCGTGTCACCGTTCGCGAGCCGATGCAACAACGTAACGTCGTCGTCGTCGTCCCGTCGTCGTTAGGGAAAGGGAAGATTACAGAGAACGTTACAGAACGGCGCGTAATTTGTCGTCTCGCTTTACATAAGAGACAATTGCGAGCCTCGTTTTCTTACCGAGAAGTTCCTACCCAAGTTTCTCCGACCGCAAACTTCGGCGCTTTCTTGTGAAATGAAAATTGTTCATACGTTCTCGCCGCGGTTCAGAGACGAGCTTAACAAGACGCTCCAGCGAAAATCTATGCTCCGTCGGAATTTAGATCGAGTCAATAACGAACGAACGCAATGACTCGTTTTAGCATTTTATCGTATGCCGCGTATAAATTCTCCTGTTTCGACGATCGCAAATTAATTTTTATTAGACTTTAAAATAGAAGTCTTGAAAACTGTATTAAGGAGGTTCATCCGGTTAAGGAATTAACAGATAGATCTAAAAAAAAAATTTAATAGTCTATAACAGTATACCAGGAAACCTAAAAAAATTTTTAAGTTATTGGGATACCTTAAGGTGGTTGTATTGCACAGGGCTTTACTTAAACTTTTTTTAAAACTATACTAGTCTTTTACGTTATACAAAATAAAAACTTTTTTCCTTTGCAAAAAAAAGATCTGACAAACAGAAACTGAAATATTTGCAGTTTAAGTTGTTGGACTTTCCATTTAAACGAATGTTAAATTTCATGCGGTATAGTTTTTTAAACAAAACTGAAAGACGAAGCTTACCATTTCCTTTTAGAAATTACAGTTTGTAGACCGATTTATAAGGAATATTTTGAGAGAAGAAAGAATTCATCCTGACGAACAGTTTTTGACAAAAAAAAAATTAGAATAAACCGTTTATACGTGGCAACGTTGTAGTTTCGATGACGAATAGATTGGCGCATATTTTTATCATCATATCGCTCATATAGACTATATGATTTTGAACGAAAAAATTGATACAAAATAGATTGTACATATATCTCAGCAAATATCTCAGTTTCTGTTCGTCAGATCTTTTTTTTTTGCAAAGGAAAAAAGTTTTTATTTTTGTGTAACGTAAAAGACTAGTATAGTATTACAAAACGTTTAAGTAAAGCCCTGCGCGATACAACCACCTTGATGAGATATAAATATAAATATTTTTTACAATTTTACATGTAATCATATGGAAAAGAGTGATTTCCGACACTTCTACCGCTAATTTATTAGATATTGACAGAGTTTTGAATGAAACTTATGTCATATTCGAGAAAAACATTTAACGAATATATTTAGGTAGATTGGATGACTATGAATCGAGAAATATATAAACACAAAAAACGAAATCTGCATCTTTCAGCAGTAGAAAATCTCCGTTATTAACATGTATGCTAGTCAAGCAAGCTCCCCTTTTCTATAACTTGCATTTGGCTTGCTATGTACCAGATGAACATCCTTAAGGATGTATTAGCTATACAGTCAATTCCAAAAGTGTATGTTCTTGTATATGTAACCCATATACATGATCGTGCATATACATGTACCTCAATTACATCATATATATATCAGTATTTGTTGCTATGTTAATGATAGTGGTGCCACGTTTCCGTCCACTGTTCGATGAATTTGTAATTCTTTTATTATATTTTAATCAATAACTTCCTTTATAGCCCATGAATGATGATTATTTTTTAGAAACTTGTTCATAAAACACTGACAATTCGATATGAACTTTTTCCAAGGGTTTCTTAATATTTTTTCTGGGTTATTTTCGAGATGAAAGTAAAATTTTCCTCGGGTTATTGCTGATTCCCATAAGAGTACATGCAAATTTTAAATGACTATAATTTTTCAAAAAACTCATGAATTGATTTAAAATTTTACAGGCAGCTTTTTAATAGTAGTAAGAATCTATAATAGCAAATTCAACGTGCTACACTGAGAAAACGGTGGTCTGACGATTAGAAAAAATTGAAATATAGTACCAAAAAAATACATTCTTTGAGTAATAAATACGTTCCTTTTGTATTTGTTACAAATCTATATAGTAATTTCTACATAGTAATAATAATTTCTATCCACAGTTACTAATTTTTACTATCCCTGGCTAGTGATTTCTAATATTCAGTTTCTACATTTTTCTTATATCACTTTACTTTATATTACTACACGCGATTTATATTATTTCGTATATAGATTAAAGATTTTATTATATAATTCGGTAATTTCCTTTGAGATCAATAAGTAAAAATTATACTAAGCATACAGACGAATTTTTCCTTAAAGTTTAGCAATCATTAATTAAATCCAAACATGTTTCAAGATTACTATTCAAATACAGTAATTTTGACTTAAATATACAATAAATATTGCTAGAATTTTGTGGCTTCGTTTTTCTCAGTGTAGTACCGCTTAAGTATATCGCCCATACATCCTTAATTACCATCTCAAATTTTAATTTATTTTTCTTCTGTTTCATAGTACTCTAATCGAAGAACACTGAATCTGATCAAAAATGATAATGGTACTCAATTCTAACGACAGACGATTTTTGCAGGTGCAGGGAGGAGGCAGACGGCGAGAGGGAGAGCGTATCTGAGAGGGTGGCCGGTGCAGAAATACATAACGCCGGGTCGATACGCCAATGGAATATTGGCCGTACTATTGAGTCAGAGCCACCATACATTAACATATTTAATGCCCACCCATACGACCGCGGCTCGTCTCGCACACGGACGAACCTCGACGTGTTGCACACGTGCACGTCTCTCGGTCCCCGATGTGTGCACACGCACACACCGCGGCACATGCGCAAACTATGCACTCGGCGAGTCATTGACCCGCGTATAAAACACTCGCTCGTATGTATCGGCACCTACACACCGAGGCCCACGGGTGGCGGCGGCGGCGGCGGTGCACCGCTGGTGGTGGAACGGTGCAGTGCACTGCAGTCGCAGCATTGCACAACGCGGGATCGTGTGTTGGGATTGTGTTGTCTCAGTTATTATCATTGCGACCGAAACGTGGCCGCAACTTCGGTCCACCGAATATTCCAAATTGTCCACGGATAAAGTTCGCAACGATTCGACGGATCTTTATGTGCGGTAATTCATCCTCGTACGAGTAATTCTCGAATTCAATCGTACCGAATTGAATTTGATATCGAGACCGTATCCGAGCCTACGACTATATACGTATTATTAATACGTTTATTTGGATTAAATGGAAACTAAACGGATCTTTTAATCGAGATCGACGAGATACGGAGATGAGAATAGATATAGCACTGTATAGAATGAGTGAATCTTCGTTTAAAGTCTGTACGATTATACGGCGTATTTTCATTGAAAGGGGGTAAACGAATCTGATGATTGAATGAAACCGAGAGAGAGTCGGCCGAGGCGTTTCTTGAACGATAACAAGCAAACGAGGAATGGGTGGTACACTGTGTGTTCCATTTGCGAAAACGTGGCCGATTAAGAAATTGCGGGGTTAACCGCGGGTCGGTTCGGCTCTAATTGCCGTCTAACGTAACGCTTCCACGGCACTCTAACTCCATTATTTCAATATCTATCGTGCGCAAACACCAAACGACACCCTTACAATTACATCATTATTCTATACGATGCAGAATCGAATTGTAATCAGAAAATAATTACAAACATTTAAAATTGCAATTCTTTCATGTATCAATTCAAGTATTTATACAAATATTGATGTACATGTTAGTGAATCGGTATAGAAATCATTTCTGAATGGACGAGTGAAAACTGGCCCTCCGGTCGAACAATGGCAGCCACGAATTTCGAAAGATTCACAGTGACACGCGGCGGGACGGGGGCAAAAAAAGCTCGGGGACCCACACGAAACGACCGCGAAACGTCGTAGTTGTTGACTCGCTGACTGACTAAACTAATGACATCGTTACTGACTGGCCTGGCCTCATGCTAGCTCTCTCTCGATCCGTTCCTTCGGATCGTTTCTCTTCCTCCCCACCTACCGTTCACAGACCCGCAAATACTGACGTACACTCTCCTTCGTAAATACATAATTAGTAAAAAAAAAAAATAAGGATAGCGTCTCTAATTAGTCTCAAATCAATTACATGAATAAATAAACAAGGGAATAATATGAAGTTACAAAAGTTCCTGCCATTAAGGATGTATTGGCTATACAGTCATGTTAACGATAGTGGTGCCACGTTTCCGTCCTCTGTTCGCTGAATTTGTAATTTTTTAATTATATTTCAATCAATAACTTCCTTTAAAGCCCGTGAATGATGATTATCTTTTTAGAAACTTGTTCATAAAACACTGACAAATCGATATGAACTTTTTTCAAGAGTTTATCACCATTTTTTCTAGATTATTTTGCAGGAATCTATAATAACAAATGCAACGTGCTGGTATCGCTTAAGGATGTATGGGCGATATAGGATTAAAAAGCTGCCTGTAAAATAAACCAGAAAAAATGGTGATAAACTCTTGAAAAAAGTTCATATCGTTTTGTCAGTGTTTTATGAACAAGTTTCTAAAAAAATAATCATCATTCACGGGCTTTAAAGGAAGTTATTGATTAAAATATAATTAAAAAATTACAAATTCATCGAACAAGGGACGGAAACGTGGCACCACTATCATTAACATAGCAACAAATACTGATATATACAGGGTGGTCCGGAATTCGTAGTACAACCGGGCAGGGGATGATTCTACGTTAAAAAATAAGAAAATATTTTGGTATAACATTTTTTCATTCGGCACTCCGATTTCGAGAAAATCGATTTTGAACTTTGAGAAATCTTAGTACGATTTAGTACAATTTGCTCGTGTATTTCCCTGCTGATTGTGTCTCTGTCCGGATCAGTGTTTACAAACATTGA
>SMSR01002309.1:16504-27341 GCA_019453355.1 Ceratina japonica
AAAGCATAAATCTTCCAATAACAATAGGAGTCCCTTAGAGTGCAATTTTGATCCCATTACTGCTTATAGTCTACGTTAACGATTCCTAAACCAAATGATTGTATTATGCCAATAATACCGTAACATTAAGCTCTAGTATTATGTCTTAATGATACCAGATGTAGAGATAGTCATATATGAAGAGATTGGGATAGAACGTACGAGACGTAAAGGAAGACAGTTTATATCGATTAATACATATACCGATGCAACTGCTTTATGTACTTTAGTAATAAACGAATAATAAAAATTATCTAATCGTCGGATGAAACATTGTATTAATTATTGTATTAACCACTGCATACTGTTTTATATTTTCTTGTCGTGCTCGAGTATCGAGAAGCACGAGTCGTAATTCATTTTGATAATTGTTCATTTCGACAAACAAGTATTGAAAAATCTGGGTGACATTCGCGTTCGATAGCGCTGTCTCGAAAGAAGTGATAACGGGGTCAAGATCGTCGATCACAAAGTAAACAGAAAATAAATTGTTTTCAATTCTACTTTTTGACAAGTCTAAAACACGTTTCACAAAGATCTATGGGAGGCCGGTCGTATCAACGACAATAAAATAATCTTTGGAACATCGGAGGATACGTTGTTATCGGCCGGCCACGTTCGTACAAACGCTCAACACGTTTTCATTCAAAAAACTTTGCAGCACTGTGTCAACGTCGGTTCCCAAGATATAATGAAGTTTTTTTTCGCGCACGTACTTCGTCCCAGATGCAGTACCGTCGCGAGGCGTGGCCTTGTGTGCAGAATTTTAACCGGCGATAAGTGCGAGGCGATAACCGGAATGAAAATTCCTCTCTCTCTCTCGCCCCGCGCCTCGCCACCCCCTCGCTATCTTCCTCCGATGAGAAACGAGGGAGCGAGACGGCGAAATTTCGCAAATTGTAATCGCCCCGTAAATCAAGTCTCTTTTGATTGAAAACAATATTCGTTTCCCGAGGCGGCGAGCCCTGGCCACGGCCCCACACGACCGCGTCGAGCTTGATTTATCAACGTGCTACTATAAATAATTAGCTACCCGTTGACAGCATTCGCCACTTTCTAATTCCGTGCTAACGCGTTCTCCTCAACGTTTCTTCGATATTTAGAAGAAAACGCTAACTGCTCGTGCAATTAGTAAAATTTTATATAGCCCGCGAACATTCGAGTACAGTGAAGTCCATAAGTATTCGTACACGTACCAAAGTCGAATAACTTCTTTAATATTGGACTTGACGAATGAATTTTACTTGATATGTTAAGGATGTTCTGGAGGTATATAAAAACGTTCAGAAATTCTTAAAACGTTAACAAAACATAGTTTTTACTATATTAAAGCAATTATCAAAGTTTGGGTTCGATTCACTTCATCGTTTAAAAATTATAGCAATTTGAAGTTTGCACATTTTAACACGTCTCCTTATGGAGAATTCATAAAATTCCACTTCAAAACCTATTTAAACCTTGAAAAAACGTTGCCAGAAACTTCAATTTTTTTTCTATATATAGTAAACACTATGTAATTAATTAATACACAAAATTTATTAATGTTCACTGAACACACAGTTAAATAAAAACATTATAAACTACTACAAAATGTCATCAGAACATAATTTTATACAAATTTGGGATGTTTATTAGTAATTATAAATATTGCTTTCTGAAGTATTTTGGTTTTATTTAAATATTTATTTTTGACTTCTTATTATGTAATTGTCTATATTCAACATCACCAATTTATTTTCTTCAAGTTGAAATCAGAGGGTACAGTCATTCACAAAAGTCACTTAGAATCTTTTCTAATATTAAAGAAACTTGATTAAAAAGCTAGTATGAGAAGCAATTCACTAATTAAACAAAAGATTTCGGAATTAATCTATATTTTTAATACGAAATATACATCATAAATAGCCTTCATTGCCAATATATTGACGAATTTCGAATTTTATGTACTTTCGTCTCCGATTGTACCTCCAGAACATCCTTAAAGAGACCAGTTTACCATATAATATGTACCAACAAAATTGAAGGCGATTGCAATAGGTCGAATTTTCTTACAGATCTGAGGACGTTATAGATACTTTCATTAAAATTCAACATAAATTCGTTTAATTACTTGCTCGAGCTGAAAATACTTTTGAATTTCATTCAAACGACGAAAGTACATCTATAAAATGTAGGAAATTCTAGCCTAGCTCCGATATCCTATCAGGGCGAATCGGACGACGATTAAGCGAGAAGAGGCATGGTTGGCGAATATTGGAAGTGTCGCGGCGCGACGGAACAATGGCCTGGCGATTATTCCTCACCTCGGATCCGGATTAACCGTGCCGGAAATGAATTTCGTGGCGCAAGTCAACCCGCTTGTTTCCAGGTAACTGTCACCAGTTTCATCGTTTCCATCGGTCACCTCGATCGAACGAATTTTAATCAGACGCTTCATGCATTTGTAGATTCATGTATTAAAAATTCATGTATTACATTAAAACTTGTATTACTCTTTTTGAACGATAAAAATAATCTCAATACGTCTGCTTTTATTTATCAGGTTATTCGTACCATGAGAAATTTAGGTTCCCGGAGGGGATTTGTCAATAATTTGCTACCTAAATCAGATTTTTTTTAATTGCTTTAAATGCTTGATTTGAATACGTATGATTAAAGATTGCACTGTTAAAAATTTTTCATTGGATTTGATGAAGAAATGCAATATTCACATATTTTTTTTATTAAGTTTAATGATAAATTTTATTAAATATTCATTGCGGAACATTAATTTTCATGAACGGTACATTAAATTTTCTTCAAAATTCATTAAATTTTCTCAAAGTTCATTGAATTTGTTTGAAAATTCATTAATTTTATGGTAAATTTGCATTAATATGTGTTTCATATACGAAAAACTTAAATTTAATGTATTATTTTTCATAAAAAGTGCATTAAATTTTAGGAGGTTCTACCGGTAACAGTTTTAAAATTACGAAAAGTCTAAAATTTAGCGTATGAGTAGATTTTGGTTAAATAATGACTCTGTTAAATTTTGGTAAACATTTATGGGATGAGAGAAAAGTTCTGAAAATTTTAATTTAAATTGTTTTTCACAAATATCTAAGTTCCTATTGGTCGGACGATACATATGCATAGGATCGAAATCATAGATTGATAAATTCTTTACAACATTCTTGGTATTTTTTTTCTGCGAGTAACGGTTTTCAAAATAACGCGCGACAAAATTTTAAGTTTTCAAGCCGCGTACGTCATTCTTCCGAAAACTTCAAGTTTTTACCGTGTGTTATTTTGAAAACCCACGATATCCCTTATAACGATAAATCGACGAATGCATTATTTTGCATAAATCTAAACAGGACCTAGTAGAGACATACGAACCGTCGTGCATCAGCCGGTAATTTTAGTTGCACAAGACGTCTTGACCAGAATCCTGAACGTCTTAATGACTTCGGAGATCCCGTCTCCGTCGTCGTAAACAAACGTTTCACGAGGCGCGCATGCATCATCGACGGAACTTTTAATAGTTGCCAGTCGGTGTCGTTGCAATAATCGTGTCACCGGTAACGTTTATTGCCTCCAGCTGGCCAGCTTTTGGGAACCGATCAGAAATTCTCTAGCGTCAATGAAGACAATCTTTGCGCGCGTCTTCCATGTTCGTCTTCCCGGCTTGGAAACGCGTTCGCCGGGAAAACGAACGCGATTTCATTTTCACCGCGTGCCTCTTCGATTAAAAAATGATATTAGGACCTTGAATAAGTTCTCGCTGTTTCATTTACAAAATAAAAGCTTTATTTAAATTATAAGGAACAAAAACATTTAATTCAAAGACTCATTTACTTGTAATGTTTTTCCAAGTTCTGCTAGCGTCTGACATCGGTGTCTTGATCGAGTAATTCCTCCAACTTTTCGTCTTCAAATTTTTTCGGTGCGCCAAAACGTTCTTTATCCTCAAGTTCAAAATCATTATTTTTGAAGCGTCGAAAGCAGTCTCTGCATGTCGTATCCGACAAAGCATTGTCACCATAAGTCTCAACAAGAATTCTATGTGCTTCAGCTGCAGATTTCTTTTGAATAAAGTAGTGCAATAAAACTCCCCGCAAATACACTTTATTTGACACAAAAGTAGACATTTTCAGAACTAAGAAAAAATTACTTTGTTTACACAAAAGTGAACTACATAGACTGAAATTTAAGGTTAGATACACTACTGCCTTGCATGTGTGTTACCATTCGAAATTCCACGAACGGGGTACTGCTACTACCATCTTTAAAAAAACAGCGAGAACTTATTCAAGGTCCTAATACAATTAAATTCCAAGACGAAAATGTGTTAAGGTAGTTCTATAGCAAAACGACTTAACGATTAGAAAAATATGAAATTTAGCGTATGAGTAGGTTTTAGTTAAATACTGACTGAGCTAAATTTTTGTGAACTTTTAGTGCTTGATAAGAAAGTCAGAAAGATTTTAATTTAAATCGTTTTTTGTAAATATCTAAGTTTCTATTGGTCTGACGACGAATATGCATCTGATCGAAATTATAGATTGATCAATTCTCTTCAACAATTATTCTTGACGTTTTTTGCCTGCGAGCAACTGTTTTCAAACTAATACGCGGCAAAAGTTGAAGCTTTTGAAGGCAACCCGTATACGTAATGTTTTTGGAAACTTCAATTTATCCAAAGTTTTACCGCGTGTTATTTTGAAAACAGTCGCTCGCAGGCAAAAAATGTCAAGAACGATTGTTGTAGAGAATTTATCGATCTACAATTTCGATCTGATGTATATACGTCGTCCGACCAATAGGAACTTAGATATTTGCGAAAAACGATTTGCATTGAAATCTTTATTACTTTTTTCTTAAGCTCTAAAAGTTCACCAAAATCTAACTGAGTCATTATTTAACTAAAACCTACTCATACGCTAAATTTCAGATTTTTCTAATCGTTAAGTCGTTTTGGTGTAGAACTACCTTAACATCATTAACGTTTTTTTGACAGCATTCATAGAGCCTTCCATAGAGCAATTTACTAGTCCGTTACTAGCGATTTTCATTTTTAATCGATAACGAGAGATGTATATGACTTCGTTGTCATCTGTTTTGTCAAAAAAACGTTCTTTCGTTGGTCGAGACACTTAGCTCGTATGCGCAGAGGCTTTTACATGCCGGAGACCGCCTCGCGCCCGTCCAGAAATAGCCCGTCGTGTTATGCGGTCTATCGGCGTGCCACCACTCGACAGACCGCTCGCTTTTCCCGCGATCCTCGCCAAAGAGTCCTGCACCCCCCGACCGAAGGATTTTCGCAATTACGAAACAGAATCCACGAAACTTTGCGCTTCGTGCATAGTCGGAAAATCGAGAATCGAGACGGAAGAATTGACGTTAGTAATTTATTCTGTTCGTCCGAGTGGCACTGACTCATTGTCAGACGTTACTAAATCAGAAAAACGGTTGCGCCGAGCGGCAGTGAAAAAAGGTGTGAACGGTGTCGACCGATTTAAGCCCCGTTTTTCCATGGCAAAACCAATATCCCGTTTAAAACGCTAATAACGAATGAGTTTGAATCAGAAAATGAGATCTCGTTTCACAGACGATGGGAGTTCTCTCGAGGATGCAAAAACTATGTCGGCGGGAGAACGAGAGCGAGCGGAGCGTGGAAAATGTTACGGCACGTTCTCGGTATGGAAGAAAAAACACCGGCTAATCGGTTTAAATGTCTATCGACGGACAAATCGCGTCGTTGTTTCGTCGGGCACGGCTCAAAGCGACGGCATTGTGCGCGCCGTATTGAAACGCGCTGCGTGTATCGGACCGAAGAAACTGGGACGGCGACAACAGCGATAACAAAGAAGCCACTGGCTTTGCGAACGCATTTCATATTTCATGCACCTACTCTCCGAAATAACATCCGTAATTAACAAATATTCCAAACAATTGTATTAATCGTTCTTCTTTCAATAATTTCGCGTTTGTGCAATCGTACGAGTCGGAACTTTCGATCCCATGCATTCATAAGAATATTTAGGAGATATACGAACACTGGGCGTGACGTACAATAATATAATATTGAAAAAATCTTTTTCTTAAATTGCAAACTAAAAATTACGAATGACGAGATTAGCATTGATAAGAATTTTTGGAACTGACTCCCATCGATGTAGATGAAGTTATCCCCGCCATTTTGGAATTTTCAAAAAACAATTGTTGTGCTGAGTTCTGCTCAGTTTGTGCCGTTTTGTGCCGCAAAAAGAATTTCAGAATTCTAATTATTTAATAAATTATAACACAAAATTTAAATTCATCAAGAGCCAATAGCTTTGGGTGCTGGTTTGTTCTAGATTTGTGTAGTAATTTCCACTAAACAGAATGTTCAAATTACAATTGTTTACATTTTCACTTTTATTGTATAATTTTTTAAATAATTACAATTTGTACATTCTGTTTGTGAGAGTCTATAGCACAAAGCTAGCACAAACCAGCACAACAATTAGATTCTTAAATTTTGAAGAAATTACTGAATTACCTCTTACTCGATTTACGACTTTTTTGTATAGTTTTTTAAATAAATAAAGTTTGAACTTTCTGTTTAGTGAAAATTACAGCACAAAGCTAGCACAAGACAACAATTAGATTTTCGATATTCGAAGAAATTACGTCTTGGTGAATTTAAATTTTTGTGTTATAATTTGTTAAATAATTAGAATTCTGAACTTCTTTTTGCGGCACACTGAAAAAAACGAAGCCACAAATTCTAGCTATATTTATTGTATATTTAAGTCAAAATTACTATATTTATCTTGAAACGTGTTTGGATTTAATTAATGATTGCTGAACTTTAAGGAAAAATTCGTTTATGTAATATTTACTGAATATTCTAGAATTATAATACATTTTACAAATCATCTAGTAAAATTGAAATACACGTACATTATTATTTGCATCATTTTGCTATCCCGGATAATAGAATTTATTTCTGATATATTTTACTAATACTACAGTTATGTTTTGTAAAACTTATACTGCGGTTTAGATTTAATAAAACGAATACTGAGAAATCGAATGATATACCTATTCTTCGAAATATTTAATAGTAATTATTATTACTATACAGAAATTACTACATAGATTCGTAATAAATACAAAAGGAACGTATTTGTTACTCGAAGAAAGTATTTTTTTGGTACTATATTTCAATTTTTGCTAATCGTCAGACCACCGTTCTCTCAGTACAAAAAGCACCACAAAGTGAGCACAACTCAGCAGAACAATTGTTTTTTGAAAATTCCAAAATGGCGAGACTAACTTCATCTACATCTCCCATCGCGGATCTAGACGAC
The DNA here is from genome assembly GCA_019453355.1 of Ceratina japonica. Taxonomy (NCBI): domain Eukaryota; kingdom Metazoa; phylum Arthropoda; class Insecta; order Hymenoptera; family Apidae; genus Ceratina; species Ceratina japonica. The sequence continues at coordinate 23,884 of SMSR01002309.1, forward strand.
GATCATGCCGGTAAAAATCGCCGAATCGGATCCTGCACGAAATCGGCGTCCGGATAAGTTTTGGTCGCGGAGCGCATAGGTATATGAAACGAGGGAGAAAGTTTCCATCGGTCGTTTCGAGCCCTGTAGAAGAAGGCGACGGACGTCGACGACGACGATAGAGGAAAGGAAAGAGAGACGGGCACGGCGCCGGTCATTGGCCCGTTTACGCAGGTATATACACCAACGCCTAACGGAGTGTACACGTCCGTGTTATGTACTTGCATTCGCCGAGTCAAGGATGCGATTTGCATACGGTCATCGGATGTCTCTCTACGTTCGCACCAGAGCCACACTGACGTCTGCTATTCCGCCTCTCTGTCGCTGGCCCGTTCATACGAATACGCACACGGAATAAAGTACGCCGCGCGCGTGGAACCGATAGAGATGGGATCAAGTTCAACGTCGAATCCGAGTCAATCTCCGGCCACGAGTCCCGATCAAAAATATAATTCCAATAAACTTCCACCGAATTCCATACGTTTCGGAAAGCAAATCGAATATTTGCCAATGCAATTTAGAGAAAAATTCTCCATAGAAGAACGCCGGATCGACTACATTTTTTTACATAAAATGAAATTCGACGGGAACATCGAAATAGACATTCCAAAACTAAATTCATTGGTCGCGTAACCGAGTCTCTTATGCAACGTCGGACGGGACGAATCCTGTCGACGGAAGCGCAGGTATTGGAATGAGCTTGCGAAGTGGTCAGTCCCATCGCTTATAATCAGGTATGGGTGCGATCGGGCNAATAACTATTAACACTGCAAACGAAAACTATTAACACCACCGGGTGGCTCCTTTCGTACTGTGCAATTGTATTTCAGCTAATACGTCTGTGAAACTTATAGTTTCAGAGATAACTGAGGTGCTAATAGTTATTGCCCCACCCTGTATATAATATTGAAAAAATCTTTTTTTTAAATCGCAAACTAAAAATTACGAATGACGAGATTAGCATTGATAAGAATTTTTTGAACTGACTCTCGATGTAGATGAAGTTAGCCCCACCATTTTGGAATTTTCAAAAAACAATTGCTCAGTTTGTGCTGTTTTGTGCCGCAAAAAGAATTTCAGAATTCTAATTATTTCACAAATTATAACACAAAAACTTAGATTGTTAAATTTTGAAGAAATGACTGAATTGCCTCTTACTCGATTTACGTATTTTTTGTGTAGTTTTTTACATAAATAAAGTTTGAACATTCTGTTTAGTGAAAATTACTGCACAAAGCTAGCACAAGCCATCACAACAATTAGATTTTCGATATTTGAAGAAATTACCTCTTGGTGAATTTAAATTTTTGTGTTATAATTTGTTAAATAATATATTCTTGCTGATACTTCTGTGTATCATAATCCGTACTTTTGCACGCGATAAGAATGTTATAGAGAATAGAGGAAAGCGTAAAAAATTCGAAAATCATTTTGCACGCGAACGTAAGATAAGAAATTTTGATAGGAATTTCTTTAGCCCTCGTAGGATGCATTATTAATTATGCATAATTGAATGCATTCACTGAGAAAAACGAAGACACGTATTCTAGCTATATTTATTGTATATTTAAGACGAAATTACTATATTTGAATAGTAATCTTGAAACGTGTTTGGATTTAATTAATGATTGCTGAACTTTAAGGAAAAATTTGTTTATGTAATATTTACTGAATATTCTAGACTTATAATACATTTTACAAATCATCTAGTAAAACTGAAATACACGTACATTATTATTTGCATTATTTTGCTATCCCGGATAATAGAATTTATTTCTGATATATTTTACTAATTCTGCAGTTATGTTTTGCAAAACTTATACTGCGGTTTAGATAATTTAATAAAACGAATACTGAGAAATCGAATGATATACCTATTCTTCGAAATATTTAATAGTAATTATTATTACTGTATAGAAATTACTATATAGATTCGTAATAAATACAAAAGGAACGTATTTGTTACTCGAAGAAAGTATTTTTTTGGTACTATATTTCAATTTTTGCTAATCGTCAGACCACCGTTTTCTCAGTACAAAAAGCAGCACAAAGTGAGCTCAACTGAGCAGAACAATTGTTTTTTGAAAATTCCAAAATGGCGAGACTAACTTCATCTACATCTCCCATCGCGGATCTAGACGACGATCATGCCGGCAAAAATCGTCGGATCGGATACTGCACGAAATCGGCGTCCGGATAAGTTTTGGTCGCGGAGCGCATAGGTATATGAAACGAGGGAGAAAGTTTCCATCGGTCGTTTCGAGCCCTGTAGAAGAAGGCGACGGACGTCGACGACGACGATAGAGGAAAGGAAAGAGAGACGGGCACGGCGCCGGTCATTGGCCCGTTTACGCAGGTATATACACCAACGCCTAACGGAGTGTACACGTCCGTGTTATGTACTTGCATTCGCCGAGTCAAGGATGCGATTTGCATACGGTCATCGGATGTCTCTCTACGTTCGCACCAGAGCCACACTGACGTCTGCTATTCCGCCTCTCTGTCGCTGGCCCGTTCATACGAATACGCACACGGAATAAAGTACGCCGCGCGCGTGGAACCGATAGAGATGGGATCAAGTTCAACGTCGAATCCGAGTCAATCTCCGGCCACGAGTCCCGATCAAAAATATAATTCCAATAAACTTCCACCGAATTCCATACGTTTCGGAAAGCAAATCGAATATTTGCCAATGCAATTTAGAGAAAAATTCTCCATAGAAGAACGCCGGATCGACTACATTTTTTTACATAAAATGAAATTCGACGGGAACATCGAAATAGACATTCCAAAACTAAATTCATTGGTCGCGTAACCGAGTCTCTTATGCAACGTCGGACGGGACGAATCCTGTCGACGGAAGCGCAGGTATTGGAATGAGCTTGCGAAGTGGTCAGTCCCATCGCTTATAATCAGGTATGGGTGCGATCGGGCATCTCTTTCGCTCGCGCATCGCGCCGTAATCATAATGAGTCGCGCTCCCATGGCATTATTCTTCGCGACGCGTTTCTCCCCCGTCGGCTTCCCTCTTTCCNTCTACGTAAAACACAGTACCTCGAGTGACACATTCTCAGCTCCTAAATACAGTAGTTGCAATAAATACTGCAATTATTTCTGCACCCGATACAAAAGCGTATTGCTAATCTATGATTCGTCTCGACAAATTTTGAGAGAGAGAGAATCTACGTAAAACACAGTACNCGAGCCAGCGAAGAGCGATGGCCGAGGCGACAAATATAATTAAGAGTTCTCCGTTTCGCGGACGATTGTCGGTGATTACGCGTACGCAAGATTACTATACCGTCCAACTTTCTTAAATCCAGCCATTAAATATTTCGAACGGAAAACGGTACGATAAACGATAAATACGAGTCGTCAACGGCTTGTTGGTATCGTCGAACGCGAAGAGGCAATATCCA
>SMSR01002319.1:0-17875 GCA_019453355.1 Ceratina japonica
CGGGTTCACTGTCCATTTTTCAGGCTGAATAATAATTTTGTGACGATGAATCTATTCTAAAAATTAAGTGCCAATGAAAACGATTTTTTAAAAATCAGCCTTTGATCAGCCAACCAAAAAGGTCCTTTTCTCTTCGATTATAAACTGTCACCTTCGTCTGAAAGTTCTCGTAAAGGTCCTATAAGAGATTTACGGGACTGGTAAATTACACGAATCCCAAATGAGCGGACGAACGGATTCCGGGCAGCGGAATTCCTGATTGCGTGTCAGGACAATCTCGCAGCTCGTTGCTCGGGCCTGATTTAAAACTTTCGAATTAGATCGCGAAACAGCGGCGACGCCGCCGTCTCCGCCGCTGCGAAAGTTCGTCCGTCGACGAAAGAAAAACGATTGTTACCCCTCGGCCAGGCCGTGAAATCACGGCGGACGGGAGGCCCGGCCCGGCTACCCTCTGGAGGATTACTTCCGATCGTTTGTACTTTCGGCTCGTCCGCGTTTCTTTCGAGATTGCCCCGTCGCGTCGTCCAAGCAGCATCGTCGATTAATTCTCGATCGAGTGGACCCGATAAATTCCGGACGCGTTCACCGACGCAGTCGGTTAGTTACTCTACCCTCGGTTGCGATTGCTCGTTTAGCCGGATCCTATTTTCCGCCACTGTAGAATACAGAACGGTCACGTTCTCACCAGAATCCCACGACGATCCTGCGAGAAACAACACGCAACTTACGTAAGGATTCGCTAAATTTCCTGGTTGTTAAATTACGAGCAAGTAGCAATTAATTTGAGAAAGGTTTAAAATTATTGCTTCATTTAAACGATTAAAATAAACGAATTTTATAGAATATTTCAAATGAAATAATTAATTACTTCAAATCAGTGGCTGATGTTCATCATAAAATTTATATAAATTATGTAATGAGAGAAAATATCAGGATTATTAAATCATTAATAAATTTATTAAATTAGGATCAGGATAAATCATTATTTCTTATAATTTGAGTATTATATTACACGTGATTATCTGATACGAATTTATTAAATTATACGTGATTATATGAAATGAAATTGTAGTATGATTTCATAGGACATCAGAGTAATGATATGGAGTAATCGTTGACGTAAATTAATATCTAAGGGTAGCTTCTATCGCGGCTTCATCGATCTTACGTTCAAACTCGATTCGTCTACCCGACGAAAGTTCACGAAGGGGTCTTTTATCGGTCACCTGGTGGTTTTCCATCGAGAGGCATCGTCTTCGCCGATTACTTGCACTTGACTACAGCGAACTTCACTTTGGGTCCATAAAGGTTTCAAGTCTCCCACGGGAATCGCCAGCCTTAGCCGCTTGGCCGCCTCCTTTCTAATAATAATTCCTTATTTACGCGAGAAGTATTTTTAGCGCAGTCATTTTGCAAAGATTTCGACAGTTTCGATGCACGCCGACTTTGGGAGTACAAAATTGGCCAAAAAGCTGGCATGCAGTATTTATAAATAAAAAAATCACGAGATTTATTGTTATTTAATATTGGAAGCATAATACATAAAGAGGGTCGAATATTTTTTGGAAAATTACAATCAATATTCTATGAAGGAGAGAAAAGCCGATGAAACCGGATGAAAAGAGAAAATAATTGGACGTACTGAAAAGCCAATTTTTCGTATGCACAATAAACTGAAGTTCGCTACGTCCACGTATCCCGTGGAAATATCGATGATTTGATAGTTGAAAAAATGAGAGAGAGGGTAAAGTCGTGTGAGCAGAAATCCGATGTGTTCGATGACGTTGGGGGGGTCGGACGGTTCGTCGTTCCTGGCGGATTTCCTCGTCAAAAGGGGGCGAGGTGGGAGCCGAACGGGCGGACTTGCTGACACCGGGAAACACCGGCTTGCTCGAGGATTAACAAGAGTACGAAACGTGCGGGTAACGACACCCACAAGGCGGCGATCGTCTGACGAAGTCGACGACGACGGAGAGACATGAATAAGAAATCGATAATAGCTACGAATTAGAAGCAAGAGAAAATCAATTCCGAAAAATTTCTTCCAAACTTTGAAGCCAGCAAAATTATTTATAATTGCCTGTCTTATAGTAGATTAATTATTGCATGGAATATATAAAGCTCCAAACAATATTTGATAAATAATTTACAAATCTGGGTTGGATAATTTAATTATTATAAATGCTGATAATGAGTATAAAGGCAATTATTGTAATTTCGTTGTACGATATTATTATGTAATATTTACTATGGAATGAGCCTTTTTTTATTGGATGCAGTGATTGCGATCGAGACGACCATAGTAAGAATCGATTGGTTTCGATAAGTTGCCGAAGAAATACGATATTGATATAGTTGGAAGTTGTCTAATAGGGAGGTTGGAGACTCACATGAGAAGTTTGCATGCGGTTCAAAGATAGCGTCTAGAGACCCTCGAGACAGCCATCTCGTCGGAACGCTCGACAATGGGCCCACTTGAAAGCAAGTTTTGCGTACGAATATCTGCAGACGTTTTCTGAATATGCACCCGTTAGCTTCGTTAGACGTAATAATAAACTGCTCCGCCAAGGTTTCTCTTTAAATAATACGAAAATTGTGGAAAATTTAATTGAATGCAGAATGCATTCCTTGGGTATGATCTAATCAATTAGGTTGAATATTTTCTACTTGTTTCAAAAAATTTTCATACCAACATCTGCTAGATTATACCTTTTTAATTAACCGATATTATAATTAACTGTAATGTGCCTCAAGGACGGAAATTGTGCTCGTGGGAGGTCATATTGTGTGATAAGATTAAAAGTTTCATACGTACCGCGAGCGTTTTCGATTCGTCATAATTATAACCCAGAAAGCTATAATCCGCGCGAATACAAGGAAAGCCCAAGTTCCCGAATGCGTCCCCGGAGACGATTCGTCTTCGTCAGCGCGGTACAGAAAGCGGGAAATGATTAATTTCAAAGAAGAAGCCGTAGCAGTTAATTTTGGCCCCGGCGAGCGACTCCATGTAGTCCTAACTGAAATTGAACTTCGATTTTTCGACCGAGCCTCGATAAGACAAATCGAGAAGGAATAAGGGAAGCGGAAGAAGTCCGCGAAAAAAGCTTTCGCTTTCAAGGTACTACACTCGCTCCCCTCTCGTTCGCTTTCTTTTCTCCCTGGGAACTTTCTTACTTCGTACTCGGTTCAATGGGCTAATTAATATTGATGATTAAAAAGTACTCTCCCGGGTGATCAATTTTCATCGATATTAATATTCCTCGTTTCGAACCAAACATCCCTTGCCTCGCCCTTCCATGTTGAGCGTTCCCTGAATGCGCCCTTCTTAATTAAAATAGAATGGGAATTTTGATTAAGCTTAAGTAGAATGGGATATCTTGATAATTTATTGCCTCGGCTAATTCTTCGTATACTTCCATATCCTTTATTGAAATTGGCTCTCCTATCAATGGAAATAATTTTTTGACGTCATGTACTCTATACATCCATAATATTATTATTTATATCCTTTATTGAAACATCGATATAATTATGCTTATACAACCTAAATGCTTTTTAAAAATATTTACTAATAATTTAAGAAATTATTTAACACAGTATAAAAATACAGTACAGTATAAAAATATGACAAACAAAAGTAAGCAAAGTCGATGTGATTGTCATAATTGGTTTCCTGCCAAATTTTCTCGTAAGATAAATTGATTAACCCAGAAAAACCGAAGGACAATAAGGGAACATGGTGACGAACAATGACGTAGCACGTTCTACTGAGAACGGGGGATTCGCGGCATTAACTGAGGCTATTAAGTCGGGCTTGCTTGTTGCAATCGACTCGGTTCAGCCGGTCGCGGCGCGCCGGACGAACCGGCAAAGTACCCGGTATAATTCACTCGGTTTGATTTATTCGAGCCGATTTATCTCGTTTGCATATTTTTTCCTCTTAGCCGGCCGGTCGACTCAACGTTAAATCACGCAACGATATCGCGGCGGGAACTAACAACGCCCCGGGCGGATCCTTGGAAATCACGATTCGCCCGCAAAATTTCGATATCGTTAATATCCCGACGTTCGCCTGCCGTAAATTCCGGGACTTCAATCGGGAATCTAAAGCTGGATGAAAGTTCCGACTGGTAAAAAAAAGAAAGTCAAATATAGTGTGTCTCTGAACGATATATAAAAATTTTGATAGTATTCCTTATAGTAGTTAGTGCGAATTCATTTAAACGTGTATTAAAAAAATGGATCGAATTTATATAAGAGTATAACCGATCTTCGAGTGCTCACCGCGAAAAGAGTTTGCAATTTATAGCTAATCGCTAATAATCTAAGCCGATCGCAAGCTCCGGCGTCGGATAACCGATTTATGATTACAACGCGGCGAGAAAGTTAATGAGAAAAGCGGGTCGGCCACGGGGCGACGCGACGTTGCAAACTCGTTTGTTAAACTTAAAATTGATCCGGGTCGTTCGATGGGCACCGGAAGAGGCGGAGCGGGGAGGGAGAGGGGGATCAGCCGGGCCGAGGGCGGCGGGCGGGGGGCCCGGAGCGTGTTACATTAATTACAGCGAGAACCGTGCGACAGCCGGAAGAGGATTTTCAGAGCGAGTTTCCCAACGCGAGAATTAGAGGGCACTTTACGCGAAACGCAGCTACCTCGGACGAAACTTTAAATTTCCGTCGACGTCTTCGCCTTTGAAGACGGCGGGTAGTGAAACAGGTCGGCCGGACAGGACACCGCTGCCTCTGAAAGATCAACTCGGAGTCAAAGAGCGGAGACCCCCGCGCGCGGGCCCGTTAATTCGTTAATCCTAGTTTACGTGCCCGGCGATTCAAACAGCGAGACCGTCGCAGCTAACTGCGACCGGGTGATGCACGTTACGAGATAAAAATTAGGTCGATTCTGTCTAGGGCGCGGAATAATCATTGCGCGATGCAAAATTTGTACAATCAGTATTTAAGGGTTATCCAAAATAGACTATATGAAGTTCTCATGTATTATGTATGATAATTGTGCGTCGAAAACGATATCTGCCAAATGATCACCACTCCGTTTACAGACCAATTCGAAAATCAACATTTTCGATGACATTTAGACATATTTGCTCGTTTCACCAATTTCATTTCTAGTAAATAAATGTTTTCATGGGACCAAACTGTTTTTGGTCTGGCAGATTATGGTTTATCATCAAATTTCTTAACCAAATTTTGAATTGTTTGAATTGTTGATGATTATGTATGACGAAAAAATTACGTAATTTACGATGGATATATTTTATTGAATATTGGTTTTCAAAGTAAATTTTATTGATTTTAACATGCTCTGCAATCGTATACGACTCCATTGTTAAAATTGTCTATTATTTTAGATTAGAAATAAATGAAAATGTTAATAACACACATGACGTTTAATAAATATTCTTGTTTAACATTCTATAGGTACTTTTGGTTAATCCTTAATGACTGCTTTAGATTGATTTCGTGGGGTGAATAATCTCGTATTTATTTCAAGATTTATACACATGCTCATTGATTAATCGGGGTGTATTAAATCTCTTGTCGGTTAATGGTACTTTAATGAGACCGCGCGAGTCTGTGATTACTGTGTTGGAAGCGAATCGTGGAATTCGATTTAAAAAGTATCTCGTCTCTACGCAATCATTTTCCGTAATCCAGATTCGTAAATTACAGGTAAATAAATCACCTAAATTAAATATTTATAATCAAGATAGATTTTTTCCTGAATCTTTAATAGTTTTACACGATTTTTATTTAGAATCCATTAAACCTGTTTCAACCGTTCCATATTCAACTTTATGAATGCCACGCTGTTTCCGAATCCGAGTTAAAGAAATGCTGGTGAAAAGGCAATTAAAAAAAAACAATCGGACAAATTTGCAGGGTGATACTTTAAAAATTGATCGAATGTTTTATTCGGTGCATCGCGTCGCCGGTATCGGGACGCCATTGTGCCTGTTGATCGTGCAATTTCCATTCAATTCGCTCCCGATTACCGCCGATATTTACGAACTTTTGTTTTATGCGGTTTATGTCAGCGAGCGCGCAACTCGAACTGAACTACCCATTGTTCGGAAAAAAACGTATGCCACTGTTAGTCAATTGTTCTGTGTTTGCTATTATTAAGCATGTAAGAGCAAGGACGAGGGAAACAATCGTCGTTTCCTGCAGTTTATTAATTGCTGAAATAGTGCTAAAGTTACAACAATTATTTTTTTATTGAAATTACTAGTAAAAAGGAATCATAAATATAGAAACATCAGATATAATCATTTATTAAATTGCTGATTGAATATGCGACCTTTATCCACTTATAATAAGTAATAAAAGATGAACATTTGCTAATTAAGAATACTCAATTCACAACTGGATATTACGCAAAATTATTCATTAAGTATACATAAATGAAGGAGACTTCGATAATTTGTACAGAAGTAATCTAGTTGATTGAAATAGGGGATGGAGTAGTCTTAGCAGTGAAACGATAGAATTTAATTCTAAATTTTTCCTCCCTCGGAGCCTCTATTTCGAAACCTCGAAGCAATTACTGATAATTCGATATTTCCTACTTATTTCCTAGACTCTCTGTGATTTAATTAATTTCTTGTGACACATAATATCAAGAATATTACATCCCCCCTCGTGCCTTGGAGAATACTTGTCAAGAGGAAATTAAAGTAGATAACACAGTGAAGTATACGTGCGTGTATAAGTATGAAGCTACGCCGACGAAAACCAAATAAAAGCAAATGAATATTTTAATTAATTAATTCCCTCCATCGGTATTAATTATACCTTTAAAAACGTGCTATATGTAGACGTACGTCCACTGGGCAAGTCAACAGACAGCTGCCAGGAGTAATGCGAGTAAGAACTCGTCCCTTATCTCTCATATAATTAAATTTCCATTTATACCATATATATATACACTCAAATTCATCTCGCGAATCGTTTCCACAGACATATAGTAAGTAACCAAACGTTTTTCGTCATTCCATTATGCATAAATAGGTGCGCTGCCAACTTCCATACTCGAAAATCTTGCTTTCAAAGGGCACGTTTTAGCCGCAACAAGCTCGCGAATTCCATAGGGACGTAATCCGTAAATAGAAAGTTCGAACTCGACCTTAACATTGCCGAGCATCTCCCAACTTTCATCCGGCAGCCACTGGTTGTCCGCCGCGTTATTCAGAGTTTCCTGCACGCACGGATACACGGGGAATGGAGTCTATATCCCGTCCCCGAATAGAGAGGCCCGAATGCAGCGTGTTCCGTTTCGTTCGGTGTTTCGCATTCCTCCCACAGAAATATTTTCATTGTGCCTAAACAATGTCCCGCCGGGCCTTCCAGGGGACCTTTTCCCTCGAACTCGATCCGCGCTATTTAGTCGGTTTTATAAGATCGGTGCTTTATATTCCCGAGTCAATGTGTTCGCTGCACGGGAACATCGCTTATTGTACTGAATTCGTTCGGATCACTTTTTCCTATCAATACTTTCTATGCAATTAATTTAACCCCTTGGGTACGGATTTATTTGAGAAAATATTTGCATGTGGAACGGGGATATAATTTTTGGTTGCTTGGAGTAGTATGTAAAAGCAGTAAGAATTTATTTATTTCTAAAATGGTGACATATGTAGTATTAAGATGTCTTCAAGTAATTAGAATTGCAAAACAAAAATAAATTAATAACAACAAAATAAAACTAAAATGACGTGTCTCAGACGTCAAATGTACTCAAAGGGTTAATATGAAATTATTATATAATATATTCGATTTTTCATATCCAGTGAGTTTACAATTAAAACGGAGAAATCAGAGTAGAAACAAATTTGCTCACAATCGTAAAAAGCTCCGAAGCACGTGTAACCCTCCGAAGGGTATCCCTCAGTCTACAAACCAAACCCAAGAGCCAATTTATCCCGCCCTCTTCCCAGCCACCGAAACAAATTCCACCCTCTTCACATTCGACCTTCAAGTCAATCGCGAGCCGTAACCAGCCAACTAATCCGACCGAAAGTATCGTTGGGCTTCGACCCTTACTTCATCTCGACGTCCGCCCCGGAGGAACGTGACACGCGTATATACACGCATTCATTTTCGAATCGGCACGCATCGATTTACAGCGGTAACCGACGGGGTATACGACGGCCCCTGGCCGGGTAACGATTTTTTATTCATCCCGCATAAACATCCCCCCAGCCGTGTAGCCGGTTCCAAGCTTCTTCTTCTTCTTCCCCGTCGCCCACCCCCGTCCCCTCCTTCGCTTTCCACTTCGCAGCTTCGGCAAGCTTTTTACAGCTGGTCGTTAGGAGCCGGACCGCAAATGTCTCCGCATGAATTCTAATGTCCGACCCTTACTTCAGCGTGCCGCCATTCCTGTCCCGGCCACGGTAATCCCGGCCAGTTTTCCTCCTGGGGGGTGTTCAAACCTTACCCTCCGCGACTAAACCAACCGACCAGGCCGCCCACCCGTATCCGCCGCGCCGCGCCGCGTCGTCGTCGTCGTCTGGTAGAATTTACGCTGGGGGCCACGGAGCGCGAATTCCACGGAAGTCGTGTGAGGAACCAGGAAAGCGTTTTGTCTTGCATTTTCATAAGACGCTGTCGCGTCGACCTGCCGTTAACGCTAATTGTACTCCTAATTTACGCCGCCCCGGCGTCGGTTTTACATGCTAACGAGACGTGGGCAATTAGCGCGCCGCCGCCGCCCGCTCCTCCGTTCGATTCACCGATGCGTAACCGAATGCTCTTTCGCGTTTGCGTAACGCGCACGGCTGAATCGATAATATAGTATACTATAAAATATATGATTCTCCTTTAAGGGTAAGGATTAACGATGAAAATTATTTGAAATTTTGTGTAGGATTAAATGTGTTCTTTAAATGTTCATTTTATTCTACACAAAATTTCGAGTTTTATCGTTAATTGTTTAGATATTCTGTAATACACTTGATGACGATGACAATGACATTTTCCCATAAGATTCTGTGTAAAACTCGCAGATTTTTAAAACATTATATTCGGTTATAAAACAATGAAATGCTTTGAAATTCTTACATCTCTTTATATGCAGACGAAAGCCCATGTAAAATTTTAGCTAAATCTTATCGTTAATTCAATTATCAAGTAAACTCCATTAAACGATGCTAGCATATTGAATTTGTCATTATAGATTTCTGTTACTATTAAAAAGCTATACCTGTAAAATTTTATATCAATTTATAGGTGTTTTGAAAAATTATAGTGATTTGAAATTCGCATGTAGTCTTATCAAGAAAAATTTCATTTTGATCTGGAAAATAACCCCAAAAAATGGTGACAAACTCTTGAAAAAAGTTAATATCGAATCTCTAGGATTTTATGAACAAATTTGTAAAAAAAATAATCATTCATGGACTTTAAAGAAAGTTATTGATTAAAATATAATAAAAAAATTACGAATTCATCGAAAAGAGGTACATAGATTTTTGGTATAGACTGGTATAGCCAGTCCTTAATTTACGGTGATTTAAACGGGTTTTATATTTGCGAATTTCACTGAAATATATTTTAACGAAAGGACTTTCGAGAAGTTTTTGTCTCACTTCGTATACATAGACGGTCTCGCATTGATTCTGCAATGTGGCTTGCTGCATTCATGACCTGAAGTTTTTCAACAGGTTCGGAGCGTGCATTTGGAAGTTTGAGTATGCGCAAAGAGACTTCCCGATGCGAAGTTTCCTTACGAAGCGCGAATCGAACCGCGTAGATTTGCACATCGGCGAGTGTACTTCTGAACCCATGTTTCATCGATTATTCTTCGAAAGAGAAATAAAGTCCCCGGGAATATTCTTAGTAAATCAGTCATTTAATATATTCCGATATCGAAACTTCTTTCGAATTGACATTTTATAAATAGTAATAAAATAACGTTGAAGGGGATGTTTCATAATATGCAGTTTGTGTTTACCGGTTTAATCGATAGGGAACCGGCAGCGCAAACAATCTGCACCTACGGTGGGATTGTTTTCGTTCGACGAATATTCTTGCGTCGGTGGAAAAGCAACGGTGTTACTCTCGAAGCTATCGATACCGGCTGCCATATTTGTCTTGCTGTTGGTATTCGAACTCGCGCAAAACCGAATAAACATTCCGCCGGTATTTACAGCCTCTATTTTTTAGATCAAAAAGGGGGGCGGGGCGCGTAAGGAGCGGGATTCCGGTTATATTTTAAACGATCTTCTCCGATGTTAAAGTCACGCACACGTTCCAAATCCTTTAATCCAGATATAACGCGTCCTACGGAGGTACTGCATTTCGACCGGGTAAAAACAGCCCTGAAGAACGAGCAAACCGATAAAAAGGGTTCTCGGGTCTTCCGTGAACACAAACTGTGTACTCGCTACTTCCTTTCCCGTCTAGTACCTTTTCTTTCCGCAAATGTCAACATTCGTAATTAACCCTGTTTAGTCTACGTATTATATTACTCTTTAATTGACAAAAAGTCACTTCTTATGATAGTCGTCTGGCGATGTATTAAAATCTGCTGCACTTTATACTATTTGATTTTGTTATTCATATTGCCAATATTTTTATTATAACAAATTTGCAAAACGTAAACGTAATTAAAATGAAAATCAGTACATATAAATGTACAAAATTTGAAAAATGAGGTAAACGGAAGAGGTCGAAGGGAAGAGCAGAGTATCCAAATTTTTTTACAGCTTCTTTATTTTGTATTAATAAAATATCGACACGTTTATTATAATAAATCTGTAACACGTATGTGAATTTAATTAAGACACGTACTGAATGCCTCAGCATATATAAATGTGAAAAATTTGAAAAATGAGGTAAATAAAAGGCAGGAACAGAAAGAGAGAGAGTATCCAAATTTTTATACAGCTTCTTTATTTTGTATTAATAAAATATCAACACGTTTATTATAATAAATCTGTAACACGTATGTGAATTTAATTAAGATCGTACTGAATGCCTCAGCATATATAAATGTGAAAAATTTGAAAAATGAGGTAAATAAAAGGGAGGGGGAGAAAGGGGGTGACTGTTCTCGCGTGGAATAAACAGCCGTTCGTCGCTGAGTCCGTTCGATAATTCCGTTTGACGAGACGACCGGGGCGGCTCGTTTTTTAACGAACCGGCGAGCGGCTCGTCGATAAAAATGACAGAACTTTATCAGAACACTGTGCCGCGGCCATACTGTGTCGCCGTACTGGGTCTCGATAACGCGGCTCTCGTTCCTGTTTGCGCGATTTATGTCGGAGCTCTTATCGCGATGCGCGTATCGCGGCTGTTTTGCTTCGTGAAAAATTGGCAAAAATTATTTCTGCCCGTGGCTCGATGAGAAGCTAAGCGGCCCATACGTCAATGCATTTGTCCTCGATATCGATTTCCATACAATTATTCCGCGCCGCTCTCCGACCCGTTTTTAAATTATTTTTACTCGCGTTGTTTTGATGGCTGCCGGCACGAAACTGGACGACAAATGAAGAACTTATATATAATACAGCAAATTATTTTTAATATCTTTTGGGAACGTCAAAGAGAAAAGAGTTTCTCATGCGAACAAATTTAAACCCGGTTAATTAGCAAAATACTATGTCCTTTGACCAATATTATCGAACGCGACATATAATTAAAGAAGAAAATGCTAAAAATAGGAAATTTTCTTTCTTCCGTCGCTGCTGGAAAATTGTTTGAGGCACTTGATAAATAATGCGTGCGCCTGCATGTGCATCTGAATGGAAGTTAAGTGACGCGGCTTTCGGTTGTATGAAAATGAACGGTGAAGTTGCGCGTTCGCCGTTTCGAGGAAAAGTTTCCGAGAGAAATTCGGTCTTGACGGTACGTCCAAGTTTCGCCGCAGGGTCGAAGGGTCGCCGCCGCCGCGCTCAGAAATGCGTTTTCGAGATGAACCCTTGCGTCGTCGCTGCGCAACCCTCTCGCCGCGGAGCTTGGCCCCGCCGCATTGTGCATCGTCCCGGCTGGATGCGGAAAATTCTCCAACCCTTTTACCGGATAAAAGATATTGAAAAAAAAAAGAAGCTGGAGAATTTCGGCAACGCAAACGACGCGAAATCCGTAGCAGGAGTTCTTCTTTGCCCGCGTTTCTTACCCGAGCTTTGTTTCCGTGTCCATTGTGTCTCGTGTCGGAACGGAAAAGTTTGTTCCTTTCTTCCTTTCGTCTGGCCGCCTTTCCTTTTTGGTACCTTTCAAAAATTTACGTACGCTGAAAGTTTCGCGGTTTACCGATTTTTGGTCGCTACCCAGTTCCTTGATTTTTTAATACGCCTTGCCAATTCCGGCGGTCTGCCTCAGTAGATTTTCTTGCTACACAAATAATTCACCGAATTTTCAACTACTTCCGTTTCAAATTCCGTTACTAAAATTATAAATGTAATTTAAATAATATTGAACTCTTGTTAAAATTACCTCGCGGAATCGCGNCGATTTTTGGTCGCTACCCAGTTCCTTGATTTTTTAATACGCCTTGCCAATTCCGGCGGTCTGCCTCAGTAGATTTTCTTGCTACACAAATAATTCACCGAATTTTCAACTACTTCCGTTTCAAATTCCGTTACTAAAATTTGTAATTTAAATAATATTGAACTCTTGTTAAAATTACCTCGCGGAATCGCGTCGTAAAAAAATAAGGAATTGAAAGGTCGAGGCGTATGAAATATTCTAAAGCATTATGCATGAAAATATTTGCACGGGTTGCGCCGAAGCGTAGTAGGGAAACGTGAACGGACCATCGAATTTGCAATACATTACGTAATACGTGTACGAGGTTCTCGAGTCGTTCGTTTTACTTGCGCGTGAGTTATAATCTTCTTACACTTGCCAAACGAACACGCGTGTGCATTACGTGGATGCCGGCCTCGCGTACATCCCGATCCCATCGGATTATTGCTATACTACAATTTCTACCCTGTTCGCGTTCACCCTGGCGACGCCTCGTAATTCACCAGCCACGAACTACCACGTGAATCCGCCTATATTCCCACCCCTCTTCGTCCCTCCACGGTTCACGGCCGTTTCCCGATGCCCGGGAACCTGAGAATAATTCCGAATCTCTTCTTTATTAAACCTTCTATCATTCCCGCGTATTCTTTGATTTCTTGCCCAGATTCTCGGAGGATAAACTCTCGCGCGCAGCTGACAACGAGACGGCGATACGAGCAATTCGTAACGTTTCCCTTTAATCCCGCGGATCTCCAGATTCCCGCGGGACTTTTTATGAAGGGAAATAGCCGCCGGGCAAAAATGTATTCTCTCACTCGTAATTATTTGCTGAACCGTCGGGGGAAACGAGCACTTATAGAATCAAGCAGACGGAATCAGTCTCGTCGGCAAACTGTGCCGCAATTACCATCACAATCATTTCGAAATTACTAAAGGCGGTACATTTGAACCATCGACAAACACGGGCAAACCCGGAAAATTACCTTAAGAGCCGTTCCTTGCTTGTCAGATTTTAGCAGAAATAGAAACGAATCCCGTGCTCGCGCCCTCCCGCCGCCGGGGCTCCGGCAACGATTCAGACAAATTCCCCTCGTTTTTCTCTCTTTCTTCCGTTCCTCCTACCTGCTGTAGCAGCAGCAAGTGCATTAAAACTTCCCACTGATACGAGATGAAATTCTGTTCCAACGGACGAGAAGTAAAAAAAAAAGAGAGAGAGAGAGACGGGGAAAATAAAGGAAATCACCGTTCCAAGCCGCGTGACGTATTTATCCACGGAGAGGGATGGAAAATACGCGCGGAGGGAAAGGAGGAAACAAAAATGATTGCGTAGCTACACGATTTTCCGCGAGCCAGACAGTTGCGGAAAGACCGAACAGCACGTATGAAAGGGGAATTTGATTTCATTAAATATTTGCGTAATTGTGGCGCCGACAACCGCGTTCGGTTTCCCTATGGCCCGAAATCTCCCTGTCGCTTCCCAGCCGGAAAAAATCACGATGAAGATCTATGACATTCACACACGAGACAAAATATAATAGATCAATATTGATCGTCTCGTTGTTTTAGACGAAATTCTCGGTGCAGAATTTATAATCATTAAAATGCATTCATAATTTAAATAATTTTATTAATATTTTCTATTTCAATGTAAAATGTAATTTTCTACGAGCTAGAACTATTGACCGAATAGCTTGTTGTCGTCATATTGTCAATCTTCAGTCCTATGCGCGTTAAATTCCGAGCTTAGAACGGTGTTACATCAATTAAAATGGAATTAATTGAAAATGCCTGTCGCGTTACACGGGCGAGGACAAATCGTCGGATCAACGGGCTTGTAAACATAATGCGTCGCGATCGACGAAACGACCGTAATCCCGAATATTCTCTGATAATAATAATCCGGAAATTTAAGTGGGAAGGAGAGGAAAATTTACGCACCGCGAGGCGGCGTCGTTACGGAGGGGGATGATGGCTCAATATTTTGTTTATTCGTAATCGTTCCTGGTTGACCGGTTTTTAACGATCTCGTTCACGGCACGCAAAATGGTCGCGATATTTGCGTTCTGTAATTCGGCGTTGTTTATTCGCTTGCAAACTGGTACCGGTCTGTTGATATTTTATGAACTTTAACCCATTCTTATACCTGCATGCGGTCCACCTTTTTTTTATCAGTTGTCAGACGTCTTTTTGTGAAAAATCTATCTTCTTACTTAAAAGCTTAATGACTGAAATAAAATTAAATGATGCATAAGATAAGGTGTGAAACTATTATATAATTTTTAATCTAATATATTACTCTGTAGTTTGAAAATTTTATGAATCACTTTATAGCGGATGGATAAACGAATTGAATACAGAGGAAAGATATTTTATCTACAATAATAAAACTGTTGCTGCTATTTTCTAAAATTCCAGAAAATTACTTTATTCATTTAATTCCACCTCATAAAACGCGGTACTGTTTAAAAAGATAATTCCATTTCATTTTAGAGTAATTGAAAAATGTTGAAGTAACTCTACAGTCTACATTTCAACAGAGCTGAAGAATTTCTTTTAAATTTTACCTACTTCACATTTACAATTTATTGACTTGTGAAATTCATTAACATTTCTAATAGCGCAACTATCGTATACGGAAAAGATCGTCTCCGAACCGATCACCCAAAACCTGGCATCCATTAAACAGAATCGGCCAATTAAAATGTCGATCGACAAACGACAGTCTCGTATTCGTAATCAGAATCGGGGGCAGGATAGAATATATTGAATAAGAGTTTCTGGTAATCCGGGCTGAAAATAATCGTTCGTTATCAGCGTTAAGGTCAGCGGTACGTGTGTGGGTCGGTGCTAATCAGGCTGCGCTATGTATAGAGAAGCCGACGAACCGGAGGGGTGGTTCTCCGTACGTAGAGAAAGAAACAGAGCGAGAAAGTTACGGACGGCGGCGGCGGCGGCGATGCGACGTGCGAAGCAGGCGAACAAAGACGGAAAGGAAAAAGAGCGGATAGGGGCGGAAGATAGGGGGTGCGAGGATGGCCCTCTCCCAATAGGATTAACCCTCGTCCCGTTAATCCTTTTATTGGGCCGGCAAATCCTACGACAGGTCACGAAAAGAGGGTGTCCGTTGGAGCCCGGATCCGCGGCCGGATATCCAGCACGAATGGAGACTCGGACCACGATTCCAAGTATATCGAAAGCGCAGCCGGTCTAACGATTCCGATAACGGTCTTATAAGGGGTCCGCGTATGGAGGGCGGCGAAAATTTCGACTGGACCGATTGTACGCCGCCGGATCGCGCGGCGATAATTCGATCGGCCACCTGGATTCGTTCGATTCTATTTGCCTTGGACGGCGTCCTTGGTCAGGTTGCCAACGAGGGACAAACTGCTAACGGCTGTGTCCGGGGATAAAAAGGGATTAGAACACAAGGAAATGGAATGTAAGGGTTTTATTGGGATCCGAATGCGATTTCACCCGAGAGGGCAAACGTTATCCCTTCCTCTTAAATTACTGAAAATATTCGTGCCTTCGCGAACGCGAACGAATTTCCTCACCCGGTTTAATAATTAACGTACCGATGAAAAGTATATCTTTCACGCTCTCGGGCCCGATCTTATTACCTTAAAGGAAATATCGATTGCACTGTACATATTCGAGTGAAAGAAAAATATCGCGGGACTTACAGCCAGTAAAAGGCTTCCCTTATCGAGAAAGCTGTTCGCCGGTTGGAAATTCAGTCGTACGGATCGAAGGATAAAGTAATTCCGTTTAAATGCGCGCCAGGCTTTTTCACCTTCGCTGAACCGTAGCTACCGTACTTACACGGACGCATACATAACCGTGCATACATATATACGTATATATATATATACATGTATATGTAAATACACGCGCGGGCAGAGGGACGAAACGGCGGGCGTGCATTAGCGAGGCATCGGAAGTGGAAACTAGCGCGCGATAAATAGGAATCGGAAAGGACGCGCCTAGTTGGGTCAACGGTCCGGCTGGCTATTTATAATGTAGTCGGCGTAGCGCTGCCACTCGTCTAGTGCATGCACGGAAGACGGAGGATAAGCTCGTTGGACGACGATCAAAAGGGAAGGCATTGATTTCCATTTAAAAGCGCAGCCGTGCTCGGAGCCAGGACTCCGTCCCGCCTACCGGTCAAACGACGAATTTTCGTCATCCTTTGATGTCTTGCTACGCGGCTGATTAAGTTGCTCCCTTGCACGGTCAGATTCTTCGAGCAAAGTTGGGCGCCGGCCGGACGAGCGCCAAGGGGGTGAAACGGCAGCCGGCGGAGGGCGGCGAAAGTGTAAAAGAAGGACGGCAGGATGTTAGAGATGCGATGATGCATAAGGAGAGAGGATGGAAGTGGAGAATATTGTGCTTGAAAGCTTTCTTCTAAAAGCTATTACACGAGGTTTCGAGATTTTCCTCGAGACTTTAAATTATCGCGGAAATCGCTTTGTCGATGTACCCTTTGACTACGGCGTCAAAAAACAAATTCACCTTTTTTTTGTAATTTATATATTAAGAATGTATGGACGATGTACTTGAAACATGCTAGAAAGTGTTGAATTTGTTATTATAAAATTCTATTAATATTAAAAAGCTAACTGTGAAATTTTAAATCAATTCATCGGTTTTTTTTTAAATTATAGTGATTTGAAATTTGCATGTATTCTTATCAAGGAAAATTTCACTTTGATCTCGAGAATAACCCAGAAAAATCGGTGACAAACTCTTGAAAAAAGTTTATATTGAATCGCTAGTGTTTTATGAACAAATTTCTAAAAAAATAATCATCGTTCACACTTTTGGGATTGACTGTACAGCTAATACATTCGTAACTTTGTATCGATTTGTAAATTGCAACGAGTTCCGGGATTAATTGAGAAATTTCAGAAATGTGAATAATGTATGTTTAATCAAAGGAAACGCGATGGAGGGCACTAATCTCTTCTCTATTATGTCTCCGCGGGAAAGAGGAGCGCGGGCGCTAGATTGCAAGGTACAATATTCAAAGCAGTGGAATTCTTTTTTCCCTTACCTGAGGCAGCGTTTAAGTATTATTTATTGCGGTTAATCCTGTCGCAATCGCGTATCTCAACGAGCACCGTAATCCCGGCAGTTATTTTGCATAATTTATTCGGTTCTCGGCTGGTATCCCTTTTATTTGCTGGTAGACTGCAGCCACGAACGAGACTGAAACGCTCGTATCTCAAAATAAACCACCGCTCGGCGAACAGAAGAACATCGAGGAGGCTGGCTATCTGTGAATCGTTCCTTTCAGTTATCAGCAATCAAATAATTGTACCGCAGCGCGAACCGTAAAATATGAACAAATCCTTGATTACGTTGCCAACACTAAATTATACAAAATGTGGAA
>SMSR01002330.1:0-10458 GCA_019453355.1 Ceratina japonica
AACATAATCTGGCATACCATTACCGTAATCTAACGCGTTTCAAGCGTCAAATATCCAAATATGGATGATTTAATGCGTGCACTAATAATCAATGAAGTGATCATATATTATCTACTCCATTAGCATTATTAGTACAGTCACTTTGTTTAGCACAAACATATTACTGTACGTTATAATCTGCTAAGCTTTGATCATAGTGATCTTTTATTACTACGATACGATTGATATGCTTGTCTGATCATATTTATTATTATAATTCATAATTATATTGCGGCTGTTGATTTTAGCTAGTTTTGAACATTTATTGGTTATACGGGGTGTCTCGGAAATCGCAGTACAACCGAGCAAGGGGCGATTCTACGCCAAAAAATAAGAAAATATTTTAATATAACATTTTTTCATCCGGAGCTCCGTTTTGGTGAAAATCGACTTCAAAATTGGTTCAACTTGTAAACGATTTAGAAAACCACCCCTGCTCGGTTGTACTACGATTTCCGGGACACCCTGTATTATAATTTTAGATATGTATATTACTACAGATTTATAGCATATGACATATTTCCTCACTATTTGACTAATATACGACTTCCAAAGAAAGTTCTATTTTAATACTATCTGTAATCACTGAGTATTGACTATAATTCATCACACTTTTATATCATTTTTCTTCCCTCCCNATCACATTCTCTACTGCTTTGAGATCTAATGCAGATGTAATGCGCGATACTGTGAGAAAAACCTAAGTGATAAATATCCTAATTTCTAATCAAATCACATTCTCTACTGCTTTGAGATCTAATGCAGATGTAATGCGCGGTACTGTGAGCAAAACCTAATATCCGAATTTCTAATCAAATCACATTCTCTACTGCTTTGAGATCTAATGCAGATGTAATGCGCGATACTGTGAGAAAAACCTAAGTGATAAATATCCTAATTTCTAATCAAATCACATTCTCTACTGCTTTGAGATCTAATGCAGATGTAATGCGCGGTACTGTGAGCAAAACCTAATATCCGAATTTCTAATCAAATCACATTCTCTACTGCTTTGAGATCTAATGCAGATGTAATGCGCGATACTGTGAGAAAAACCTAAGTGATAAATATCCTAATTTCTAATCAAATCACATTCTCTACTGCTTTGAGATCTAATGCAGATGTAATGCGCGGTACTGTGAGCAAAACCTAATATCCGAATTTCTAATCAAATCACATTCTCTACTGCTTTGAGATCTAATGCAGATGTAATGCGCGATACTGTGAGAAAAACCTAAGTGATAAATATCCTAATTTCTAATCAAATCACATTCTCTACTGCTTTGAGATCTAATGCAGATGTAATGCGCGGTACTGTGAGCAAAACCTAATATCCGAATTTCTAATCAAATCACATTCTCTACTGCTTTGAGATCTAATGCAGATGTAATGCGCGATACTGTGAGAAAAACCTAAGTGATAAATATCCTAATTTCTAATCAAATCACATTCTCTACTGCTTTGAGATCTAATGCAGATGTAATGCGCGGTACTGTGAGCAAAACCTAATATCCGAATTTCTAATCAAATCACATTCTCTACTGCTTTGAGATCTAATGCAGATGTAATGCGCGATACTGTGAGAAAAACCTAAGTGATAAATATCCTAATTTCTAATCAAATCACATTCTCTACTGCTTTGAGATCTAATGCAGATGTAATGCGCGGTACTGTGAGCAAAACCTAATATCCGAATTTCTAATCAAATCACATTCTCTACTGCTTTGAGATCTAATGCAGATGTAATGCGCGATACTGTGAGAAAAACCTAAGTGATAAATATCCTAATTTCTAATCAAATCACATTCTCTACTGCTTTGAGATCTAATGCAGATGTAATGCGCGGTACTGTGAGCAAAACCTAATATCCGAATTTCTAATCAAATCACATTCTCTACTGCTTTGAGATCTAATGCAGATGTAATGCGCGATACTGTGAGAAAAACCTAAGTGATAAATATCCTAATTTCTAATCAAATCACATTCTCTACTGCTTTGAGATCTAATGCAGATGTAATGCGCGGTACTGTGAGCAAAACCTAATATCCGAATTTCTAATCAAATCACATTCTCTACTGCTTTGAGATCTAATGCAGATGTAATGCGCGATACTGTGAGAAAAACCTAAGTGATAAATATCCTAATTTCTAATCAAATCACATTCTCTACTGCTTTGAGATCTAATGCAGATGTAATGCGCGGTACTGTGAGCAAAACCTAATATCCGAATTTCTAATCAAATCACATTCTCTACTGCTTTGAGATCTAATGCAGATGTAATGCGCGATACTGTGAGAAAAACCTAAGTGATAAATATCCTAATTTCTAATCAAATCACATTCTCTACTGCTTTGAGATCTAATGCAGATGTAATGCGCGGTACTGTGAGCAAAACCTAATATCCGAATTTCTAATCAAATCACATTCTCTACTGCTTTGAGATCTAATGCAGATGTAATGCGCGATACTGTGAGAAAAACCTAAGTGATAAATATCCTAATTTCTAATCAAATCACATTCTCTACTGCTTTGAGATCTAATGCAGATGTAATGCGCGGTACTGTGAGCAAAACCTAATATCCGAATTTCTAATCAAATCACATTCTCTACTGCTTTGAGATCTAATGCAGATGTAATGCGCGATACTGTGAGAAAAACCTAAGTGATAAATATCCTAATTTCTAATCAAATCACATTCTCTACTGCTTTGAGATCTAATGCAGATGTAATGCGCGGTACTGTGAGCAAAACCTAATATCCGAATTTCTAATCAAATCACATTCTCTACTGCTTTGAGATCTAATGCAGATGTAATGCGCGATACTGTGAGAAAAACCTAAGTGATAAATATCCTAATTTCTAATCAAATCACATTCTCTACTGCTTTGAGATCTAATGCAGATGTAATGCGCGGTACTGTGAGCAAAACCTAATATCCGAATTTCTAATCAAATCACATTCTCTACTGCTTTGAGATCTAATGCAGATGTAATGCGCGATACTGTGAGAAAAACCTAAGTGATAAATATCCTAATTTCTAATCAAATCACATTCTCTACTGCTTTGAGATCTAATGCAGATGTAATGCGCGGTACTGTGAGCAAAACCTAATATCCGAATTTCTAATCAAATCACATTCTCTACTGCTTTGAGATCTAATGCAGATGTAATGCGCGATACTGTGAGAAAAACCTAAGTGATAAATATCCTAATTTCTAATCAAATCACATTCTCTACTGCTTTGAGATCTAATGCAGATGTAATGCGCGGTACTGTGAGCAAAACCTAATATCCGAATTTCTAATCAAATCACATTCTCTACTGCTTTGAGATCTAATGCAGATGTAATGCGCGATACTGTGAGAAAAACCTAAGTGATAAATATCCTAATTTCTAATCAAATCACATTCTCTACTGCTTTGAGATCTAATGCAGATGTAATGCGCGGTACTGTGAGCAAAACCTAATATCCGAATTTCTAATCAAATCACATTCTCTACTGCTTTGAGATCTAATGCAGATGTAATGCGCGATACTGTGAGAAAAACCTAAGTGATAAATATCCTAATTTCTAATCAAATCACATTCTCTACTGCTTTGAGATCTAATGCAGATGTAATGCGCGGTACTGTGAGCAAAACCTAATATCCGAATTTCTAATCAAATCACATTCTCTACTGCTTTGAGATCTAATGCAGATGTAATGCGCGATACTGTGAGAAAAACCTAAGTGATAAATATCCTAATTTCTAATCAAATCACATTCTCTACTGCTTTGAGATCTAATGCAGATGTAATGCGCGGTACTGTGAGCAAAACCTAATATCCGAATTTCTAATCAAATCACATTCTCTACTGCTTTGAGATCTAATGCAGATGTAATGCGCGATACTGTGAGAAAAACCTAAGTGATAAATATCCTAATTTCTAATCAAATCACATTCTCTACTGCTTTGAGATCTAATGCAGATGTAATGCGCGGTACTGTGAGCAAAACCTAATATCCGAATTTCTAATCAAATCACATTCTCTACTGCTTTGAGATCTAATGCAGATGTAATGCGCGATACTGTGAGAAAAACCTAAGTGATAAATATCCTAATTTCTAATCAAATCACATTCTCTACTGCTTTGAGATCTAATGCAGATGTAATGCGCGGTACTGTGAGCAAAACCTAATATCCGAATTTCTAATCAAATCACATTCTCTACTGCTTTGAGATCTAATGCAGATGTAATGCGCGATACTGTGAGAAAAACCTAAGTGATAAATATCCTAATTTCTAATCAAATCACATTCTCTACTGCTTTGAGATCTAATGCAGATGTAATGCGCGGTACTGTGAGCAAAACCTAATATCCGAATTTCTAATCAAATCACATTCTCTACTGCTTTGAGATCTAATGCAGATGTAATGCGCGATACTGTGAGAAAAACCTAAGTGATAAATATCCTAATTTCTAATCAAATCACATTCTCTACTGCTTTGAGATCTAATGCAGATGTAATGCGCGGTACTGTGAGCAAAACCTAATATCCGAATTTCTAATCAAATCACATTCTCTACTGCTTTGAGATCTAATGCAGATGTAATGCGCGATACTGTGAGAAAAACCTAAGTGATAAATATCCTAATTTCTAATCAAATCACATTCTCTACTGCTTTGAGATCTAATGCAGATGTAATGCGCGGTACTGTGAGCAAAACCTAATATCCGAATTTCTAATCAAATCACATTCTCTACTGCTTTGAGATCTAATGCAGATGTAATGCGCGATACTGTGAGAAAAACCTAAGTGATAAATATCCTAATTTCTAATCAAATCACATTCTCTACTGCTTTGAGATCTAATGCAGATGTAATGCGCGGTACTGTGAGCAAAACCTAATATCCGAATTTCTAATCAAATCACATTCTCTACTGCTTTGAGATCTAATGCAGATGTAATGCGCGATACTGTGAGAAAAACCTAAGTGATAAATATCCTAATTTCTAATCAAATCACATTCTCTACTGCTTTGAGATCTAATGCAGATGTAATGCGCGGTACTGTGAGCAAAACCTAATATCCGAATTTCTAATCAAATCACATTCTCTACTGCTTTGAGATCTAATGCAGATGTAATGCGCGATACTGTGAGAAAAACCTAAGTGATAAATATCCTAATTTCTAATCAAATCACATTCTCTACTGCTTTGAGATCTAATGCAGATGTAATGCGCGGTACTGTGAGCAAAACCTAATATCCGAATTTCTAATCAAATCACATTCTCTACTGCTTTGAGATCTAATGCAGATGTAATGCGCGATACTGTGAGAAAAACCTAAGTGATAAATATCCTAATTTCTAATCAAATCACATTCTCTACTGCTTTGAGATCTAATGCAGATGTAATGCGCGGTACTGTGAGCAAAACCTAATATCCGAATTTCTAATCAAATCACATTCTCTACTGCTTTGAGATCTAATGCAGATGTAATGCGCGATACTGTGAGAAAAACCTAAGTGATAAATATCCTAATTTCTAATCAAATCACATTCTCTACTGCTTTGAGATCTAATGCAGATGTAATGCGCGGTACTGTGAGCAAAACCTAATATCCGAATTTCTAATCAAATCACATTCTCTACTGCTTTGAGATCTAATGCAGATGTAATGCGCGATACTGTGAGAAAAACCTAAGTGATAAATATCCTAATTTCTAATCAAATCACATTCTCTACTGCTTTGAGATCTAATGCAGATGTAATGCGCGGTACTGTGAGCAAAACCTAATATCCGAATTTCTAATCAAATCACATTCTCTACTGCTTTGAGATCTAATGCAGATGTAATGCGCGATACTGTGAGAAAAACCTAAGTGATAAATATCCTAATTTCTAATCAAATCACATTCTCTACTGCTTTGAGATCTAATGCAGATGTAATGCGCGGTACTGTGAGCAAAACCTAATATCCGAATTTCTAATCAAATCACATTCTCTACTGCTTTGAGATCTAATGCAGATGTAATGCGCGATACTGTGAGAAAAACCTAAGTGATAAATATCCTAATTTCTAATCAAATCACATTCTCTACTGCTTTGAGATCTAATGCAGATGTAATGCGCGGTACTGTGAGCAAAACCTAATATCCGAATTTCTAATCAAATCACATTCTCTACTGCTTTGAGATCTAATGCAGATGTAATGCGCGATACTGTGAGAAAAACCTAAGTGATAAATATCCTAATTTCTAATCAAATCACATTCTCTACTGCTTTGAGATCTAATGCAGATGTAATGCGCGGTACTGTGAGCAAAACCTAATATCCGAATTTCTAATCAAATCACATTCTCTACTGCTTTGAGATCTAATGCAGATGTAATGCGCGATACTGTGAGAAAAACCTAAGTGATAAATATCCTAATTTCTAATCAAATCACATTCTCTACTGCTTTGAGATCTAATGCAGATGTAATGCGCGGTACTGTGAGCAAAACCTAATATCCGAATTTCTAATCAAATCACATTCTCTACTGCTTTGAGATCTAATGCAGATGTAATGCGCGATACTGTGAGAAAAACCTAAGTGATAAATATCCTAATTTCTAATCAAATCACATTCTCTACTGCTTTGAGATCTAATGCAGATGTAATGCGCGGTACTGTGAGCAAAACCTAATATCCGAATTTCTAATCAAATCACATTCTCTACTGCTTTGAGATCTAATGCAGATGTAATGCGCGATACTGTGAGAAAAACCTAAGTGATAAATATCCTAATTTCTAATCAAATCACATTCTCTACTGCTTTGAGATCTAATGCAGATGTAATGCGCGGTACTGTGAGCAAAACCTAATATCCGAATTTCTAATCAAATCACATTCTCTACTGCTTTGAGATCTAATGCAGATGTAATGCGCGATACTGTGAGAAAAACCTAAGTGATAAATATCCTAATTTCTAATCAAATCACATTCTCTACTGCTTTGAGATCTAATGCAGATGTAATGCGCGGTACTGTGAGCAAAACCTAATATCCGAATTTCTAATCAAATCACATTCTCTACTGCTTTGAGATCTAATGCAGATGTAATGCGCGATACTGTGAGAAAAACCTAAGTGATAAATATCCTAATTTCTAATCAAATCACATTCTCTACTGCTTTGAGATCTAATGCAGATGTAATGCGCGGTACTGTGAGCAAAACCTAATATCCGAATTTCTAATCAAATCACATTCTCTACTGCTTTGAGATCTAATGCAGATGTAATGCGCGATACTGTGAGAAAAACCTAAGTGATAAATATCCTAATTTCTAATCAAATCACATTCTCTACTGCTTTGAGATCTAATGCAGATGTAATGCGCGGTACTGTGAGCAAAACCTAATATCCGAATTTCTAATCAAATCACATTCTCTACTGCTTTGAGATCTAATGCAGATGTAATGCGCGATACTGTGAGAAAAACCTAAGTGATAAATATCCTAATTTCTAATCAAATCACATTCTCTACTGCTTTGAGATCTAATGCAGATGTAATGCGCGGTACTGTGAGCAAAACCTAATATCCGAATTTCTAATCAAATCACATTCTCTACTGCTTTGAGATCTAATGCAGATGTAATGCGCGATACTGTGAGAAAAACCTAAGTGATAAATATCCTAATTTCTAATCAAATCACATTCTCTACTGCTTTGAGATCTAATGCAGATGTAATGCGCGGTACTGTGAGCAAAACCTAATATCCGAATTTCTAATCAAATCACATTCTCTACTGCTTTGAGATCTAATGCAGATGTAATGCGCGATACTGTGAGAAAAACCTAAGTGATAAATATCCTAATTTCTAATCAAATCACATTCTCTACTGCTTTGAGATCTAATGCAGATGTAATGCGCGGTACTGTGAGCAAAACCTAATATCCGAATTTCTAATCAAATCACATTCTCTACTGCTTTGAGATCTAATGCAGATGTAATGCGCGATACTGTGAGAAAAACCTAAGTGATAAATATCCTAATTTCTAATCAAATCACATTCTCTACTGCTTTGAGATCTAATGCAGATGTAATGCGCGGTACTGTGAGCAAAACCTAATATCCGAATTTCTAATCAAATCACATTCTCTACTGCTTTGAGATCTAATGCAGATGTAATGCGCGATACTGTGAGAAAAACCTAAGTGATAAATATCCTAATTTCTAATCAAATCACATTCTCTACTGCTTTGAGATCTAATGCAGATGTAATGCGCGGTACTGTGAGCAAAACCTAATATCCGAATTTCTAATCAAATCACATTCTCTACTGCTTTGAGATCTAATGCAGATGTAATGCGCGATACTGTGAGAAAAACCTAAGTGATAAATATCCTAATTTCTAATCAAATCACATTCTCTACTGCTTTGAGATCTAATGCAGATGTAATGCGCGGTACTGTGAGCAAAACCTAATATCCGAATTTCTAATCAAATCACATTCTCTACTGCTTTGAGATCTAATGCAGATGTAATGCGCGATACTGTGAGAAAAACCTAAGTGATAAATATCCTAATTTCTAATCAAATCACATTCTCTACTGCTTTGAGATCTAATGCAGATGTAATGCGCGGTACTGTGAGCAAAACCTAATATCCGAATTTCTAATCAAATCACATTCTCTACTGCTTTGAGATCTAATGCAGATGTAATGCGCGATACTGTGAGAAAAACCTAAGTGATAAATATCCTAATTTCTAATCAAATCACATTCTCTACTGCTTTGAGATCTAATGCAGATGTAATGCGCGGTACTGTGAGCAAAACCTAATATCCGAATTTCTAATCAAATCACATTCTCTACTGCTTTGAGATCTAATGCAGATGTAATGCGCGATACTGTGAGAAAAACCTAAGTGATAAATATCCTAATTTCTAATCAAATCACATTCTCTACTGCTTTGAGATCTAATGCAGATGTAATGCGCGGTACTGTGAGCAAAACCTAATATCCGAATTTCTAATCAAATCACATTCTCTACTGCTTTGAGATCTAATGCAGATGTAATGCGCGATACTGTGAGAAAAACCTAAGTGATAAATATCCTAATTTCTAATCAAATCACATTCTCTACTGCTTTGAGATCTAATGCAGATGTAATGCGCGGTACTGTGAGCAAAACCTAATATCCGAATTTCTAATCAAATCACATTCTCTACTGCTTTGAGATCTAATGCAGATGTAATGCGCGATACTGTGAGAAAAACCTAAGTGATAAATATCCTAATTTCTAATCAAATCACATTCTCTACTGCTTTGAGATCTAATGCAGATGTAATGCGCGGTACTGTGAGCAAAACCTAATATCCGAATTTCTAATCAAATCACATTCTCTACTGCTTTGAGATCTAATGCAGATGTAATGCGCGATACTGTGAGAAAAACCTAAGTGATAAATATCCTAATTTCTAATCAAATCACATTCTCTACTGCTTTGAGATCTAATGCAGATGTAATGCGCGGTACTGTGAGCAAAACCTAATATCCGAATTTCTAATCAAATCACATTCTCTACTGCTTTGAGATCTAATGCAGATGTAATGCGCGATACTGTGAGAAAAACCTAAGTGATAAATATCCTAATTTCTAATCAAATCACATTTTCTACTGCTTTAAGATCTAATGCAGATGTAATGCGCGGTACTGTGAGCTAAGTGATAAATATCCTGATTTCTATTCAAACTTTTTCTGCTGCTTGAAAATCGCAGATAAAATCGTAGAAAAAAGTCAGTAGAATGACCAAGAGTTGAAACATTTGCTGTATTAAAACTTGCCGTCGGGGCGAGACCGCGTCCCTCGATAAGGAGAACTAAGCACGCATTACGTTGTGCACATAATACCTCGTTCCCCTCAAACGGACGTAAACCCTGTAGAACATATATTTCAGTCCGATATTTTATTAGTTTGCACACTTCTAAATGATTAAATAATTTAATAACTCTACATGGATAAAACATACTTAGTTTTAATATAACGTCGTGTATCTACATTATTTCATCTTTACGAGCATTAATTATAATGAATGATGAAACATGATACGTGCAACATCTGAAACAAAACGAAATGACATGCACGGCAAACTAATAGTAAAACAATAGTAAGTAAAACAATAGTAAGTCCCTCGATAAGGAGAACTAAGCACGCATTACGTTGTGCACATAATACCTCGTCCCCCTCAAACGGACGTAAACCCTGTAGAACATATATTTCAGTCCGATAATTTATTAGTTTGCACACTTTTAAATGATTAAATAATTTAATAACTCTACATGGATAAAACATACTTAGTTTTAATATAACGTCGTGTATCTACATTATTTCATCTTTACGAGCATTAATTATAATGAATGATGAAACACGATACGTGCAACGTCTGAAACAA
>SMSR01002351.1:0-28232 GCA_019453355.1 Ceratina japonica
TGCTTTTATATCGAAGTTTTTGGTAAATCGATTTCGATAGCGATATTTATTAAGATTCCAATAAACTATCGTTCTAATTAGTAGATAGCACCGTAGTATCACTACATATTAATATATTTTTATTATAATATGCATTAACTTATTTCGTTACCCTCGAATAAAACACAAAATTCTATAGAATATTTCGAATGGGACGTGCCTTTTTCAAAACATACTTATTTTTGGTACTACGATGGAGTACTTAGGAACAAATGGAATTATTAGTAAATCCATGCAAGGAACTAATGGTTCGTTCGGAAAGTTCGTGCCGATTTTTAGTAAATGGATTATGGTAGTACTGAGAATCTTAATGATCGAAAACAAATGACATGTTTATTTGTTTTAAAACATGATTCTTTAAGTGTCTTTAGAAGAAGAATATTAATGGAAGTCACTGTATAGTAGGTATAATATTTCTAGCTAATTTTCCGTGTTTTCTTATCAAACGGTAATCATTGACCGTATCAACTCCAATTAAAATACCAAGACTTCCTATTTAATTAACATCACACCTTCAAAACAAATTTCAAAGCAACCTTGCACTTCAACAATTTGCTTCGTAGATAATTAACTCGTATTTTTCAATGTTCCTATACACTATGTCACATTTTGTGTAAAACTCGATGTACTTACAGAACACGATTCACAGAAGATGCAACTTGAGTTATCGAGAGTATGGTGAGAGAGATTAGACTGACGGAGATGCCGGTGCGAGGAGTGGCACGCGAACTAAGACACACGAGGCCTTCTGGAGCTGGAGCGCTACTAAACAACTGACTTTTATGCTGGAAGCTCGATGAGAGGATCGTGCCGCGCGTCGTGTCGACACAACTGCTTACATACACGGTGTACGTGGTGGTATTGTGCGACACGGTGGATAGCAAAGTGTACAAACCGACGGCGATCGCGTTCAAAACGACTTTCACTGGTAACGCGTGCTCCCTACACGGATAGACTAGCTTTTTCACCGTTTTCACTCGGAAAAACGTAGCCGTAATCGTTACCGAGTCGTTACCAGCAATTAAAACCCGTCACTCGAGTCTTATCACTCGCAGCGATTAGCATAAATGGAACCTTGAACGCATGTGCCGTTTTTTGAAAAAGCGTGAAAAGCATCAATACGTTTGACGTTGATATCAAAGAATTATTAGTAATGAAGACAGTTTGAAATGAAAATTTATGAAAATGATGATTACTGGTCATTGACGTTTGAAATGTAATTAAACTGTAGAAAACATCGGCAACTTGTTTTGTCCAATTATTATTTCCAACGCTGAATCCCAGGAGTGACATAGAATTATTTATGACACAAAGTACCGCAAAATAGGCAGTTAAGTAATCTCAGTGGATACCTGACGTAAAGTATTGGCATTATCTAATGAGCTTTCACTCAGGAGAAAAACTGGACGACCTAACAAGATCCAATAATTACAACAAGCAATTCTATGAAACTAACATTTCTTAGAAGTAAACATTGGACGGGGCAAAAACAAGGAACGCGGTGAAGCACGTGAATAGATAAACAGCGATACGCAAGGTAACGAACGGCAGGTAATGAGCATTCGCTATCGATCACGGAATGGCGCAAGAAAGTAGCTGGACGTATGCGGTGCGTTAATCGTTTGAAAGAATGCTTGGGACGGGCAGGTGGAATACGCGGCGTTCATCCGCGAGGAGAGATGCGATTCGTAAAAGATGTCGAGATTTCCGCGGTATTTCTACCTAACTGCAGGTAAGTATGTAGGTGCGATGAGGTCACTACGCGATTATGCGAGATGATATCACTCGGATCTGAACGAGCGGCAATTTGTTTGCCGACGTGAAGCTATTCCTTCAAACGTAATTGTTCAACGTTGCATTCTTTATCCTCTCATTAATGGAAACTGCGTGATTGCTAGACTGGTAATCTTTATGCAAATTGAAATAGTTGTAACGTCAATGCAGAAAATGAAATCTAAATAGGAATTTCTTTTGCGTTTTAAAAATCATCAGATTTCACTTTTGATATTCTGTGTCACTGAACATTTAGTGAATTTATTACATTTTTTGTACATTTACTTTCTCTATAAATGCATAAAATCCGAAGCCTAATGATTATCGTCCATTTGATTTCAGAAAGTGTTTCTATTTTATATTATTTCTTCTTTTAAATCAATTAAGAGATAATTTCGATTCTATTTTTTAATTTCAGTGACAGCCATTTATATTTGAGAAGTTGACATTTGTAAAAAATCAAGCAAACAGAAACTGGTTGCAGAAAGATCGTGCTTCGATTCGATTTTATTACTTTTTTAAATCGATTAAGAGATCATTTTCACTTTATTTTTTAATCTCAGTGACAGCTATTCATATTTGAGAAATTAACATTTGTAAATAATTAAGCAAACAGGAACATTCAACATGAAAATCNAGCATTATCTAATGAGCTTTCACTCGGGACAAAAACTGGACGACCTAACAAGATCCAATAATTACAACAAGCAATTCTATGAAACTAACATTTCTTAGAAGTAAACATTGGACGGGGCAAAAACAAGGAACGCGGTGAAGCACGTGAATAGATAAACAGCGAAACGCAAGGTAACGAACGGCAGGTAATGAGCATTCGCTATCGATCAACGGAATGGCGCAAGAAAGTAGCTGGACGTATGCGGTGCGTTAATCGTTTGAAAGAATGCTTGGGACGGGCAGGTGGAATACGCGGCGTTCATCCGCGAGGAGAGATGCGATTCGTAAAAGATGTCGAGATTTCCGCGGTATTTCTACCTAACTGCAGGTAAGTATGTAGGTGCGATGAGGTCACTACGCGATTATGCGAGATGATATCACTCGGATCTGAACGAGCGGCAATTTGTTTGCCGACGTGAAGCTATTCCTTCAAACGTAATTGTTCAACGTTGCATTCTTTATCCTCTCATTAATGGAAACTGCGTGATTGCTAGACTGGTAATCTTTATGCAAATTGAAATAGTTGTAACGTCAATGCAGAAAATGAAATCTAAATAGGAATTTCTTTTGCGTTTTAAAAATCATCAGATTTCACTTTTGATATTCTGTGTCACTGAACATTTAGTGAATTTATTACATTTTTTGTACATTTACTTTCTCTATAAATGCATAAAATCCGAAGCCTAATGATTATCGTCCATTTGATTTCAGAAAGTGTTTCTATTTTATATTATTTCTTCTTTTAAATCAATTAAGAGATAATTTCGATTCTATTTTTTAATTTCAGTGACAGCCATTTATATTTGAGAAGTTGACATTTGTAAAAAATCAAGCAAACAGAAACTGGTTGCAGAAAGATCGTGCTTCGATTCGATATTATTACTTTTTTAAATCGATTAAGAGATCATTTTCATTTTATTTTTTAATCTCAGTGACAGCTATTCATATTTGAGAAATTAACATTTGTAAATAATTAAGCAAACAGGAACATTCAACATGAAAATCGTATATGAATGCTATAGTACTATAATTTATTATTCTGACTGTGTTACTAATGCTTATGCAACGCGATCGTAAAGGAGAGTGCATTAACTCAATCAATTTATTATTAGCATTCAATTGTGCAACGTGGGACAAAATTAAATGTTTGAAGGATAGCCAAATAAAGACATCAAAGACGCCTGTAAGAGTTAACAGATGTTCCTCTACCTGTTCCACTAGTAAACAATCCAAGATAGTACGAATTAACTATAATTTTCTAATAACTATAAAGATGCCATTAAATGTTGTATTTAAGTAAGTTCATTCAATATCCGATAACAAGTAGTTAGTAATGATTGCTAAATTCAACATTCAATATAAAATTAATGATATCACATTTGTCTTTCATTAAAAGCGATTCTATTCCTATTAGTTAGAGTAAATTCAACACACATTGGCTGAAATGTCATTTTAAATGCCAACGTTCAGTTATTTAATCGCACATTTGCGTCATTACGTCGATAACTAATAATATTGCTTTCGCAAGCTAGTGGAGAACTTAACCTTTGAGTTTTACTAAAATTGTAGGAAAACTAACAAGCAGTACTTTCAAATTTTTCACTTAAATATCAAGTAGCCAATTTAATTAAATAACTCAATAAATATATCTATTAATTTATGAAAGTGCATTGTATGAATTTTATCACAAATATCATCATTAATGATCGACACTGCGATTCAGCTATTCAGTATGAAATGAACAATAAATTGCATAATTCAATATAATTATTGATATAATACTGTATTAATATTGATTGTCCAATATCGGTGACTAATATTTACGCAATATCATTTTCTATTCTTAGTATCTCGTTTCATTTCCGAACCAAATACCGGGTCCTCAAGTTTTTCAAATCGATTCATAAAAACCTCATTTCCAATTCCCGTCCTCGCCCGAACTATCTAATCAAATCATTTTGCACCCACGTGGTTATTAGAAATAACGCAAAAAAAAAGGCAGAATTGCACCGTTTTGACGTTCGGGATACTATATTTCGAACAACAGGCTGGGTCAGACTCCGGGAGCCAGTTAATTAATTGCACGCAGCAGCGCAAACAACAATGCATCGTAACGAAGCCGGAGGGAAAAGTACACAGGGAGTGACCTTTTCGCGAGTCAGTTTCCCACGCGTGGGTGGCAAACTGGTCCGGCGATCGTGATCGGCCCAAGCAAAACCGTGCCCGGCTCGGCGAACAAATTTATCGGAGCCAACGCGTATCGATTCAACTATGACAAACCGTTCCTGCCGTTTAATCGACTGGGAAAACGAATTTCAACGCAATCAAGTTCAGAAGAACTTTTCCACGCGTTGTCGGAATTTTCTGTTGATCATTACAGACGGAAAATACCTTGATAACGAGCGTTTGTTTAATCTTACAAAGGAAGAAAGCATGGGAAAAAACAATTATTGTGTCCCGGAAAGGTATAAACTTGGAATCACAGCGTATGTTATCGCGATAATGAATCGGAAATCCGATTTGACTAAATCCGATGCACGCAGAAACAGAAGAATTTCCATTCAATTTTCCTGACCTGTTTTTAAACCAGAAAGTGTTGGGTTGTTGGGGAAGTTCATGCCGATATTTATAGAAAATTTAAAAGTCAAGTTTATGATACTCGTGGACATTTATCGATATTTTGTTCAGACATCTTGATTTTTAAGATAAGTAACAATAAATTCTAATACACAATGTAAAGGATTATCTAAAAGTACCTTTAGGATGTTAAATATAAATGTCTATCAAACGACATGTTTGTTTCTTGTCATTTTCATTTATTTCTAATCTACAATGATAGACAATTTTAACAATGAAGTCGTGTACGATTACAGAGCGTGTTAAAGTTATTAAAATTTACTTTAAAGATCAATATTCGATAAAAAATACCCATCGTAAATTTGGCGAATGTAATGGTCCATCGGAGCAAACACAATTGAAAATTTGGTTAAGAAATTTAATAAAACTGGATCATGATAAACCATAGTCTGGCAGACCAAAAACAGTTCGGACGAATGAATACATTTATTTATTAGAAATGAAATTGGTAAAACGAGTAAATATACCTAAATGTCATCGAAAATTTTGATTTTCTAACTGATGTCTATAAACGTAGTTGTGGTTATTTGGCAGATATCGTTTTTCACACATAATTTTCATAGACACAATACCTGATGATTAAATAAAAAAACCAATAAAATGAAAAAAAGTATTTTTTTTTTTAAATGAAAAACTTCATATTTTTTGATAATCCCGTAAGTAAGAACAACACTCTCTACAATTTATTCGATTCAACATAAACAATTAAATGCCCACTAAAACAATTAAATTACGCTCGTATTACCGCATCTTCATCCGAGGCATTTTCCGGCACGTCCTCTTCCTCCATTATCGCAACGAGTTAGAAAAAAAAGCAACCGCGGCAACTCCGAAACAGTAGCAGCGACTGGTATCGACGCGTGACGGACAATCAAATGATTCGCGTCAGAAGACGTCCGGCTGTCATTTAGCCCGTCGCCGATATTAGACACGCCGCCGGCCGATGCGATGCGTCCTCGGGGACTATTAATTTTGTCGTAGGAAAAGAGGGAGAGAGAGAGAGAGAGAGGAACGGACGCGTAGAAGGCGTATCGAATGCATCCGAGATGCGTTCCGAGATGGATTCGGCGACAGAATGCGGAGCAAGGCTTCTCGTTAACGACGCGACGTGCGTGTGTCACGTCGCCGCGCCGTGTGCGCTCAATGCTAAGCGGAATGGAATGCGAAAATACACGTACCCGCGCACCGCGGGAAGCGAAACCGCGATACCGATTAAAGTTTCTTCTCTCCTCGCGACTATTTATTGTATTTGCATATTACCGTGACTGACGCGATTCACTGACTCACTGAGTCTCATTGAGATTCCCGCCGTTATGCGGTAGAAAAGGTTCCAGTCGTCGCGTGTCGCTGACAATGGCCCGTTCTTTCCCTCGATCGCTTATTCACGGCCGGAAGTTTGTTCCCATTATACGTAGGGAGAGCGACGGCGAACTGCGTCTTCCAGGTATCGTTCCACGCAGCGATGAATTCGGTCGACAAAAGATGGGAAAAATGGAATTCCACGTGCATACATAGGCGCGTTGTGAACGGCCACGCGAGAACACGGTTTCGTGTGACTCTTTGTTGAGGTTCGGCCCTGGGCTACCGAGGCCGATTTTTCTCACCTTGCCGTTCATATACTCTTTCAGATAAACTGGATGTAATTTCTGTGGTTCTGCGTTTCAGTCATCTCTTTGTCGAGTGCAATTTTTGTATGGAAATGTAAAAGCATGGTTTCGCAATGGCTCTTCATGTATCCATAAGGATGAGAATAATTAAAGGTCGATTTCTAATATAATGTGCATTTTATATAGTTAATACAACGAAATAGTGTATATGAGATAAGAAAATAAGTGTGTATAATGCAAAGTGTGATCAGCATTGGAAGCGAAAAGTTTATACAAACGATTAACCAAGACTGAATGTCAATGGTGTGAATTTAACCCACTGCTCTACATAGCTGCTTACTTTCTTTTTCATGGCCTTTCTCGTGAGAAATGTATTCACATTCAGAGATTCGTAACACCATACAATTAATTTTCACAACAGTCTTAAAGTGATTTCTACAAAAGTATTTGAAATGTTAGTAGAATGAATCAGAGGTACAGATTAAGTTGTGGATGGACGAGTGGAGTTGAGTAGATTGCAAACCAAATCCATTTGTAGGCTTATGTGGATGACGTAAAGACATTGATTGATTGAACAGCAGAATGAATCAATGAAGATTGCAAGTGAAGTGGAAAAATGTTTCAATCTATGCGGGATGGTATTTCAATGTTGACACTGAAATGCAATTGGTCTATCTGATATATCAACTGAATCTAGATGATTTTACTTTCTTTTTCATGGCCTTTCTCGTGAGAAATACATTCGCATTCAGAGATTCGTAATACCGTACAATTAATTTTCAGTCTTAAAGTAATTTCTACAAAAGTATTTGAGACGTTCATAGACTGAATCAGAGGTACAGATTAAGTTGTGGATGGATGAGTGAAGTTACAGTGATTTCCATCAATATTCGGACACATTTCGAAACGGAATAACATTTTTAGTATTAGATCAAAGAACTTTACCTTCTGTGGAATTTTAGAAAGTTTAATTTACTATAGAATGACTAACAAAAATTAAAAAATAATTATGTTCTTTGAGATCGCGTATAAAATAGTAAAGGACTTGGTTTTTAACGTTTTTATTAGGGTCTGTAATAAAAATTGGAAGTGTCTCGTTTGCAGATTTAAGTAAGGTATATGCAAGGTACAAAGTTTCATCAAAATCGATCAATATTGCTATGCGCTATAAGCGATTAGAAATTAAAAAAATCGCAGTTCTTCACGACTTTCAATCTACGACTGAGATAGATTGAAGAATTTTTATATGATTCGATATGTCTAACTCTTTCATGGTTTCATGGATTTTTATGAAATTTTACACATTCATATAACATATTTAGATTTACAAACGAGACGTTTGAAATTTTTACTAGAGTCTCCAATAAAAAAGTTTAACATCGTGATCTTTTCTTTTTTCTTCGAGATTTTGGCGAATAGTAACTTATTTTAATTGTTTGTTACACATTACCGAGTAAACTAAGCCTTTTAAAAGCCCACAAAAAATTAAGTTAGTTAGCTCAATGTTAAAAAACTTATTCCGTTTTGAAGTGTGTCCGGATATTAATGGGAGTCACTGTAAATAGATTGCAAACCAAATCCATTTGTAGGCTTATGTGGATGACGTAAAGACATTGATTGATTGAACAGCAGAATGAATCAATGAAGATTGCAAGTGAAGCGGAAAAATGTTTCAATCTACACGTACGACGGTATTTCAATGTTGATCTATTACTTCAACTGAATCTAAATGATTTTACTTTCAAGGTTAAACTGAATAGATTCAAGATGTATTAATACGCAACAGAGACATGAATAGGAAATGGGAATTTCCGACTCAACGTTAGAAATTTTCTACGATATATTTTCTTAAATATCTTAAAAATCACAAGGTAAATATCGAGAAATCAAAATTCTTGGAATCCCTTAAATAAATGCGACAAATAATCAAAGTT
The DNA here is from genome assembly GCA_019453355.1 of Ceratina japonica. NCBI lineage: Eukaryota > Metazoa > Arthropoda > Insecta > Hymenoptera > Apidae > Ceratina > Ceratina japonica. Next base: position 8,666 of record SMSR01002351.1, read on the forward strand.
TCAAAGAAAGCTGCGGAATTCTTCCCAGAAGTCATTTTGATATCTGTACTAACTACTAACCTATGCCAGTGATGTTAATCGTAAACGTCAATTCATGAAAACAGACCACAGATTTCGTTTAGTATTACACGCAATCTTTCAGAGGATCACAGCTGCTCGATCATAAGGAAAATGAAAACTCAAACAACTGCTGAAATCGTTTCAGCTGTACTTCATGATCAGTCTCATAGATGCTGCACGAACCCATCTCAGAATTATCGACGCTAAATTTAAATTAGATCGACACCCTGGATTACGCATACACCAGTCAACCCAAATCAGTCACGCAATTCTTGCACTCATTGCATTTCATTCAATTGCTAAATTAATTTAATTAATACAAACGGATGTATGTAATTATATATAACAAAAATCTAATCAAAGAATACCTAAACCTCGTTCACATCTTTTAAAGAAAGTCGTGGAAATTTATCAAAGTGGTAAAAAATAAAAATAGGCTTGCACGTGAATTGCTATATATTTGAATCTGAAGTTCGTCCAACTTTTTCTTAAACTCAGCCTGAAGAAATATCGAGGAATAAAGAAATGGGAAGACGGAAGATTACAAGACAGAAGCCGGCTAGTTCTTTTTTTACCGGCGAAGCGAATGACATTCGCGTACGAGTAGGGAAGTACGAAAGTATTCTCATCGCACAAGGTCGTGCGGAATCTGAAAATACGCCCGCGAATCGATCAGGCGTATCGAAATAGCGGCGATCTTCGCGCACGTATTTTTCAGAACGCTCTTACAGCAAATCGTTTCACGGGCTAAAGATCAAAGACCTCAGAATTTCTATTCTGTTAGAAGAAGACTAAATTGTTCTGTGCATGAATACTTACTATTCTGATTTATTCTACTCTGTTTTTTCCTACTCTGATTTTTAAGAATAATTGAAGGGGTAAAACTTAGAATTAAATATTAATTCCAGATAATAAAAAAAATCGAATCTTTCTACTTCTTAGCTAATAATCTCCTGTTTCTTAAAGGGAAGCGAACTTCAGATTAAAGCATTGTTTGTCGAAAAAAAACTTTCATTCACCGGCAATATTTCGACTCGCTTCCATATAGGAACTCGCGCGATTCTGGCGGGTTGCGAGCCAATAATAATATTGACGCTGAGGGGCGATGAAAAAATAAAGCGAGCCAGCTGCCACCGAGCTGTTCAGCGTACCGGGCCACGTTTTCAAGCGTGTCCGCGTTAAAAATACGGCCGAGTTCATTCGGGCGGGGTAACAATTTTTGCTACTGGCAACTTTTCGTCCAGGCGAACGATCCCCCGCGAGCGAAGTGCCACTATATTCCTTCGTGATTCCTCTCGGCACTTTTCAGTTCCTTCGACGAAGAGAACCATCCGAGGGGATTAAACGCGAGCGAAGTTCGCGATCCGAAAGGCGATTTCACGGTTATAATTCTTTTATCTGGCGCTACTCGAGAGGAACCACTCCGTTCCTTGCCGACCCCTCCCCCTGGCTCGTGTTTCGACGAGGGAACGAGAGTAATACTGTTGCAAGGTTTATTTGCTCGGAAGCTTTATGTTAGCCTTCCATCGTACCAGTTTTGATGCATACTTCGGATCTTTGTTAGGTACATTGCTCGCGAATCCGGGTGCAACGACTTTGTTAACGTTCGAACTAACCGGGGTCACTGGGCCGTCTCTCATTTGGTAGATTTTATTTCTTAAGTTCGTCACTAATTACGTTCCTTTTACGATTCTTGTTAGAAATTCTTGCTTATAGAAAAAATTCTGACCATTTATAAATTATATAAAAAGACTAACCCAAGTAAGACAGTATAATAGAACTTTAATGTTTATAATGCAAAGTCATTCTTTATTTGTCTATTCTTTAGTATACCTTGACATTTTTAGAAGTTTCTTTCATTTCTGAAATATTTAAATTTGTTACGACGAACAGCAAAATACAAATATTTTATGCAATGACTATTAGCAATTTAGAATCCACAAAATGAATTAATCATTTTAACCATTCGATTCTCCAATATTCAAGGAATCGTAACTTTGATATAAAAACCAATGGTAATCCCAGTTGGCACGTGTTTGTTTCAAAGCTGGATTTTAGAACATTTGCCAACAATTGTTAGCTTCATCATTAAGACGTTGAGCAATGTCGTAGATTAAACAATAAATATTCGGAACTTTGTTGGAGCTGGCGATCAATTTCCCTTGCACATACCTGCGAAAGCTAGATCCGTTTAGATTATTGTGAAACAGTACAAAACGTAATTGAGAAATAATCATTAATATGTATATTGGTTTGGCAAGAAAGTAATTTCGGTTTTTATAATGCTATATACTTGAGAGTAAATTTTCTTTTTAATTGCGTTGTTAGTTCCTAGTGAAACGAAATACGTAACTTATCTAATAATGAGAGTAAAGAACATTAACTCTTCGGAATTTAAATTAAAGAAAGGNGTTGAGAAATAATCATTAATATATTGGGTTGGCAAGAAAGTAATTTCGGTTTTTATAATGCTATATACTTGAGAGTAAATTTTCTTTTTAATTGCGTTGTTAGTTCCTAGTGAAACGAAAGACGTAACTTATCTAATAATGAGAGTAAAGAACATTAACTCTTCGGAATTTAAATTAAAGAAAGGAGTAGCAATACAAATATTTACTCAAAGTGTATCTCTGGAAACTATGTGTTTAGTAATGAAATTGATTTAAAGAGAATATTCTAACTACTTTGCTTTTACTTCACGAGTTGTTCATTGAAGATATTATTGGATTAATGAAGAAGTAATTTCAGTTCTTATAATACTACATGCTTGGGAAAACTGAAATTACTTTCTTCCCAACCCAATAGTATTAGTGCAAATATATAAGCTTACAAATTCCAAAGAATCAACAGAGGCTATCCAGTATCTTTAAAACAAATCTCACATCAATTCCAGAATTCCTGAACTATTATTATGTAAAAGAAAATGACCAAAGTAAAATAAATAAGAATAATATATCAGATATCAAAATTCTAAGCAGACCTTCAAAAATACTTGGTATTCTGATAAAAAGTGGCTCACAGAATGTTTAATATCAAACGAGGTTTGAATCGCGTGCGCGATCGGCGGAAGAAAAGCGAAACAAACGCGGTTACGGCGGCCAAAGAAATCGTGCCAGGTGTCGGGAACGTGCCAACGGGCCTAAACTTTGTACCGGTGTCGAATTAACGAGTTTCTGGCGACAATTTGTCACGGTAAGATGAGCCGCCCTGTTCTCAACACTGCCCTGCGCTTCGCTCTAAACGCGTTCTCACATCGCGACGGAGTGCGAAAAAATCGTTGCGCGTCTCGCTAGAGAAATAATAAAAATAAGGAGAATTCGTAAACTCCGTTACATAACATTGATTCTTCTTTCTCTATGATGTTATTTCTGCTGCTCGTTTCGCTGCCAAATGTCATGTAGTTCAACGCGATGGAAAACCGCGTGTACACGTGCTGCTTCTGTTTTTCGCATGTTTTCAACGAGCGGAGACCGAGAGACGGATTTGCGTTTCCGAGGAGTATCCGAAAGGTCGCCTTCCACGTGCTTATTTTGCAGGGATCTATTTTGAAGATGTTGTAAATTGGAAACAGAGATCTGGTAACCGAGGCTCGAGGGAGATTGTACGAACTTAAAAATGAAATACCTTCGTTTCATGTTCGTTCCTGTATGCATATTTCTCAAGGAGATTACCAAAGGAATGACTAGATATAAACAGTATAATGCGTAGCTAAGTAAACTGTACGGTAATAATTTCCGCGTTTAAAGACAAACCGTAAATGAACAGGTGATCATCTAAAAGCAACACGTCGAGTTAAGGAACTATAACCAGTAATATCATTCTCTGATTCATAACTCCTATACTGAACTATATTATTACTTCTTCATCGTGAATAAAAATTAATTTCCTGTCTGGAAATTAAGCTCTTTATCACGCTCGATTCGTCACAGTGTATAGCTGAACAAAAATTTACGTCAACGATGAATGTAATGGAATTAATTTTGGAAGCTCCATTATTCATTCCATCCATTATTTTTGGAAAATCCATTTGAATTTCTGAATAGAAATTCACATTTGTGAATCTTGAATGAACTCAGAAATTGGCACAGAATGGAAAGCATCTTTAGCGATAGAACCATAACTATATAAATCTGGTTTTCATCAACAGTATTGCACGACGTTAGATTCGATATAAATTCAGGAATATGCATGAAAAATATTTCCGGTAGTAAATAGATTTATGCGAATACTTCCGGTGGAGCTTTAAGTTATTGAGCACTGACATTTGATTCCATGATGGACAGTCATGTACAAGGTGAAACTGACATACTGTACGAAAATATCACCTAACAAAATAGTGAAATAATAATACATTNAAGTTTCATTTCATGAAGAATAATGACAGCCCTGCCCAGGTTATTACGAGCCTCTATCCCCCATTTATCCTTTACTCACGCTAGTCACACGCATTATTATTTTCCACGCAATTTAATCGCGAATTCCTGAAGAGACCCACGAGATCCGAATCGTAAATCCTTTCGGTTCGAGCCGTCCCCTTCTATTTCCAGATTTCTTGGAGCGTGTTTTATCCGGCGTAGGGGACAACCGGCATGCTTCGCGTTCGTTTATCATCTACTGCGCGTGATGCATCGTCGAGCTGGGAACGATGCATCATAACGCGGCTTAATTATCACCGCGACTATGAATCTCGCAGAACGCTACTTCCCGGCCGGGTTAAGTGGCATAGAGCGGTCTCTTTTATGACCACCCAAGACATCCGCCGTCCAGGGAAGTCGCCTTGCCCTTTTCCGGGAACAGTAAAGATAATATCAAATGCACCCTGATGATTCGCGATTGAGTACTTGAAACAAAAGATTTTTTTCGACTAGCATTGTGAATTCTAAGAGACAGAGAATGTTCCCTTCTTTTTTATGGGCATTATAATGACAACGGAAGTAGTGCAACTGCAGTTATAAACTTCCCCTTTTCCTCTTGGATTCTGATGAGAGATTGACTACTTGAAACAAAGAGTTCTTGCAACTGGCATTGTGAATTCTAAGACAGAGATTGTTTCTTTTTTTGTGGACATTAAAATATAATAACATCAGAAGTAGTGCAACTGCAGCTTCTGTCAAATCTTCTCTTTTCTTTTCCTCTTGGATTCTTGAACTCTGATAATGCTCCCTGATGAGAGATTCGTGATTGACTACTTGAAACAAAGGATTTTGTCTACAGGCATTGTGAATTCTAATTGTAGAACAGAAATTGCTCCCTTTTTTGTGGGCATTAAAATATAATAATATCGGAAATAGTGCAACTGCAGCTACAAATCTTCTCTTTTCTTTTCCTCTTGGATTCTTAAACTCTGATAATGCTTCCTGATGAGAGATTCGTGATTGACTACTTGAAACAAACGGTTTTTTCAACTGACATTGTGAATTCTGAAACAGAGATTACTCCTTTTTTTTGTAGGCATTAAAAAATAATCATATCGGTAGTAATGCAACTGCAGTTATAAACTTCTCTTTTTCTTCTTGGATTCTTAAACTCTGATAATGCACCCTGATAGGAGATTCGCAATTGACTACTTTGGCGACTACTTTCGCGAATAACGAAGAGTTTTTTCAACTGGCATTGTAAATTCTAAGACAGAAATTACTTCTTTTTTTGTGAGCATTAAAGCATGATGTCATCGGAAGTAGTGCAACTGCAGTTATAAGCTTCTCCTTTTCCTGTTGGATTCATAAATTCCCAGGCAATCTCAGATATGCAAATTCTGGTATCTAATCAACGTGTTTAAAATACTTTATGAATACGGGTAAGTTGAACCTGTTTCTTGTCACATAGCCCGCAGTATCATTTTCTTCGCATGGTCTAGTACTAGTCAGATCACATGTCAGTGCAACAACCTATGGCGCAAGGTTATTCGAGGCCGTTCAAGGTATGCGTTCTGCTCTGAAAGTCGGTTTTACGTCTGACCACAAACGGCATCATTCTACTGTCACTAGCGAGATTCTAATTACGTACGCTTTACTTTTACACAGTCCTAATTAATGACTCACGACTTTCTTCAATTCATCACTGCTTCAGCGTCCTTTCATATAGTATTATTTACCTCCGCTCATTTATTTATGCAAAATTCAGTATGCAAAAGGTGCGGACAAGAGTCGCGTAGAACAAGAAAGCTCGGTAAGTTATGTTACGTTGGATTTGTTCTATCATCGTAGTATGACACTCTAATTTGTAAATGACAAAATCCGAAGATGTACGCGGTGCACTTAGCCGTAGCAATAAATTAAACATTCTGGCAGAATTTCCGAAATTCATCTGTATATTTGTGGTCAAATCAAACTGTAGAATGTTCACATGTTTCTGCCTCACTTTGACGTCAATGAGAGCTCTTCTACGTCCAATATATACCTTTAGAAATACGACTTCATGTTTGATGTTTCCTTTACGAACTAAAAAATATCAGGATAATTTATTTATTCTCCATAGGTGATAATTGCTTTGAACTTGAATTTTCTGTAAATGATAAAAGAGATTGCACGTCATTTTAGGTTCCATAAAATTAATGTTTGTTGAGTAGAAAATAGTTTGACGAAGGTGGTCCGTCCACTCGGCGTCGCGCGAAGAGCTGAATGATCTCGCGTTCCCTACGAGATTGGGGAAGGTAATGGAAGGTGTCCCTCTCCCTCCCTCAGCGAGTGTCCGCGACTCCCCAGACGAACACGTGTAAGCGTTGTAACGCATAATTCGTAGACGGCCTCCGCTATTTCCATCGGCGGCGGAGCCTTCGCGAGATGCAAGCCGCGCGTCGACGATGCTCCTTTATTTAAAATAAGCAACTTTACGGTACTACATCCGAGCGCGCGCGCGCTGCGCTGCAGGCCTTCACTCTTGTGTCACTCTTCTATTTCCAGAGGCCTCGGCTGCGCTGTCTTTTCCCGTGTGTCGTCGCGATGCGTCCACGTCCACTCGAAATAGGCGTTTATGTCTGACGACCTCCTCCCCCTCCCCCTTACAATAAGCCGCGCATTCCCCTTCTGAAAATGATCGCACCCCGCTCGCCCGGCACCGGACTCCTTTGTCTCGCTTGAAGTTCAACCCTTTGACGCACTTTTCACTCCCCCATCTGGCGCCGCGTGTGTAAAAGAAATTCCTTTGTCTCGCGCCCGCCCGATTCTTGGAATTATTCTCTTCCCCAATCTTTTGAAGTATCCTACGTTCTTCTATTACCTTTTTCTACTCGATTCAATTACCTATTATATCTGTACCACTTTATTGTAGCTCTCCTCTCGTTTCTCGCAGTATAACCTTTGATCTCGCGCTATAATTTTTTATAGGAAGATACAACGGACTCGGTCAGATTCTTGGCTCTCATTTGAAACCAATACATGTGCAGGAATTATTAATAAATTATTTTCTATACTGTATTACAGATTATTATTGCATGAGGCGAAAAACAGAAAATCTATATCGTATATCTACGGATTCGTAAACCAAAATTAAACATCACGAGTGCACCACGCGTGACACGTGAATCATAAATTTAGGTATTTATTATAAAATAAACGCGCGTAACTTATCCGAGCATAATTTACATATATTTATACTTATAAATGATCTGAATCGAAATTGTTACGTAACGATTAATCTCGCTGGCACAATCAAACGTGTTCTTCAGTCTGTTTCTCACCGTGTTTGTTTTTAACGCATATTCGAAAAAATTAAGAAAGACACAGTAGGGGAAGAATATTAGAATCTCCGCGTCCAAAGATTCGAAGCCCGGCAAAAGGCAGCTTGGCAGGAATGATGCGAGCCTGTCACGAGTTCTAATATCACAGGAAACGCGTTCAGCAATGATAAATAAAGCCACGTCAAAGATTTCACAGGTTGCGTCACATGATTAAGGATAACGCTAGAATGGCACTTTGCCGTGGACATGTACTATGCTATAATTTGCTCCACTTTTGCGCAAGGAACTGCATTCCATTCGAATTTACGTTTAATGTCTGGTATCAAAATTTCGAGTTCAATTATTCTGCTTTAGAGTAGAATAATTTTAAACCTCAGCAAAGAGACAGCAGATGGAGAGGATGCATAGTATAATTCATATGTATTATACTCTATTATAATAACGTGTCATAATTATGTAGAATGAACGTAACTGTAATATGTATAATTTATCCTAAATGAAAGAGAATATGTATAATTTATCCTAAATAAAGGAGAATATGTATAATTTATCCTAAATAAAGGAGAATATGTATAATTTATCCTAAACGAAAGAGAATATATTTTCGTCTGTGAGGATAAGTAAAATTTAGAGCAGAATTAGAAGATATAATTCAAATATGGATAGGAAAAGAATAGCACATATAATGATGCAGAACAAACAGAAGATGGTAACTTATCGCATCGGCACAGCCATAGCAAACAGCCATAACTTACTGAAAACCATCCAAGAAAAGCAGAGAATATACATAGAAGTTTAAACCGAAATAGAAATAACTTCTAATCGTTCCCATTGCGTGTAAAATTAATGAGTTTAGATTGAAACATGCGTACGAGAAGACTTCCATCGTAAATGTAAATTAGCAGGAATAATAAGTGAGTATACTTGGTGAACATTGTGCTTTACAAATCTTTAAGCTAGAAGACGATATGAAAAGATATAAAAAGCACGTAACAGCCACTAACCGTTTCCTTCGCTATGAATCATCATGGCTGCTTGTTTAAGAACATTGCTTTGACTGTTATTTTCCAAAACTATTATTCATCGCTGTTTTCTTTTCTTTTAATACACGATTGATTGTACAGGAGAATCGAATTTATTTTTTCAATTTTCTAGCGATTAAACACGAACAATTATGATTTATTTATTTCGATTTTTAAATGTCAACGACATCGAATAAAAAGTTTATCATTATATAAAAATTTGTTTATTCCTTGAGTATCAGGAATATTTTGAGTATTTTGGGGATGAATTTCCTGGACGTCTGATCATCAGTGGCATCGTTCCACTGTTCCGAGTGATCTCCGATCGTTTATTAAGATTAAATTACTGCGAATATCATCCAACGGCATTAATAGTATCAACTCTACGATGTTGTTTAAAGCTGACCTCGAGATTGGCAAGAAGAACGCGGACTAACGAAACTTCCGATGACACACAAAACGCATATAATGCACATGGTCTAAACAATGTTCCAACTTCGTCACAAATAACAATTGTTACAAAACCACTATTAAGATTGCTTAAATTACAAATTTGAGATAAAACAAAGTATTCGTAGCAACTCAGCCATGACATAACATATTCGTATAAGTATCATCCTATATTTATACCACTGTTGTCAAATAATGCTTATGTAATAGTATTAAAACGAAAATCAAAATACAGGGTATCCCCCATTTATTTGAATAGTCATTTTTGTGTATAAAGGTTCAAGTTTAAATAGGATACTCTATAATATGTGTATTCAACCTCAAGATTGTGATGCACTGTAAAGTTTTATAGTGCAAACCCATCGTGTTTGTTTATGCTAGTATCCACAGTATATATACGTACATATTGTACCCTGAGCGCATAATGGGGGCATATAGCGATGATAGTTAAACTGCAGTAGAACAATTCACGCGATCATTTGCGTAACGCAAGCAAGCGNGTATACGTACATATTGTACCCTGAGCGCATAATGGGGGCATATAGCGATGATAGTAAAACTGCAGTAGAACAATTCACGCGATCATTTGCGTAACGCAAGCAAGCGAGATAGCTTTTTGGAAGCGGCTGTGCGCGGCGGCGGCGTTCTCCGCGATGCTCCTGCGTTTATAGGAGCGTTGCCAGGACCCAAGGCCGGCTGGCCTCTCCGACTAAAACCGTGATAAACACCCGTGAAATTCGCGAACGCGATGAGTAATCCGAGTCTTACTGGCTGCCTGATCTCCGGTCTGCCACTTGGTCAACGAAAAATCGGGGACGATCGTGTGTACGATTTACGGTACAGAGAATATGACTATGATCATTTGTAATGAATTATAGCTTTTGGTTGAAGACAAAATAAGATTGCGGGCGCGCTTAACGTCGAACAATTTTATGCCTCGACTGNTCGGTCTGCCACTTGGTCAACGAAAAATCGGGGACGATCGTGTGTACGATTTACAGTACAGAGAATATGACTATGATCATTTGTAATGAATTATAGCTTTTGGTTGAAGACAAAATAAGATTGCGGGCGCGCTTAACGTCGAACAATTTTATGCCTCGACTGTGATTCATTCAAGCGTTGGACGGCTGTCCGTCAACGGCAACAATTATAAACCACTTCGACGCTATATAAAGTTTATACGTTTTCGAAATTGAATTTTGTGTCCGAGTGGAACATCCGAGGTCGAGGCTTGACTAGAAATGAATTACGATCGACAGATAAAAGTATGTATTATTTTAACGTAAATTGATTGTTGGTTCAAACATCAAATGGTCACAATAGTAAATCGTAATAATCGATATACGATTTTTAAACTCTGGTGTACTGAATCCTATCAAAATCAGGCGTTATATAACGCGGTTATTTGGTTATTCAACTATTCGCTTTCCGAGATTCTTGAGGAAACGAGCCGATGATGAATCGGTGTACCAACACGGCCCACTGTTATTCGAAATTTTCTTGGTATCGGATTAGTTGAGTTTGATGGAAAAGGTTTCTAATTTTAAGGCAGTCTCATGCTGCGTAGCACTGAATTGAATTTTACAAGAGCGTCCATGATTTGATAGCAAGGAATTAAGTATGTCTGAAAAATCATGATGGAAATCATGGTTTAAGAAGAGAAAGACGAAGAAATAGCTGCCAGAACTATAGTTCTTGAGGTGATCAAGAATTTAACCAGAATCTAATTTTTCCTAATAATTTTGACGCAGGCTACGAGAGACTCTTGACGGCTACTAAAAAAATTCTAAATGACTCCTAAAATTTTAGTTTCGTTTTTAATAAAACTGCATAACATACTCATGCTGGGTAGAACTGAATTGAATTTTACAAATGCATCCATGATTTGAGAGCAAAGAATTATCTCTGAAAAATCGTGATGGAAATCATCGTTTAACCGCAAGGAAGAGAACGAATAGCTGCCAGAATTATAGTTCTTGTTGAAGTGATGAAGATTTTAATCAAAATCTCATTTTTTCTAATAATTTTGACACAGACTAAGAGAGACTCTTGAAAGCTACTAGAATTCTGACTCGTAAAGTTTCAGTTCCAATTTTAATAAAACTGCATAACACTCCTGCCTTCATTTCTGGAGACTGCGTCACTATATTAGTAACGAACGCCAGCAATAACAGCTTGCACGTTCTAGTCTAACAGAAACATGCACACGACAGTAAACAGCTGGCTAACTAGCTTCCAAACCTATTCTGCGTCTCAAATAAATCCACACTTAACCTACTCTCTGCGAATTAGAACCGGAGTCGAATGCTAACCCGAAAGAGATCCTCCACTATGATTTCATCTCTTTTTCTGCATCTCCTTTTTCTCAAGCGATCTTACCTCTCGCCTGGTGGTAGTGGTACTTTTCCGAGTGGTCGTCGTCCTGGTCAAGGAGCTGAGAGGGGTATCCCAGTCCTGGAAGACCTGCGTGGTCGCCATGACGACTGCTCGATCCTCTTCCCGTTCACAACTCAAACTTCACTCGGATCGCCCGGCGAACGACCCGGCGGAGAGGAAAAATCGTAATCCCTTCACTGATTCACGATACGCACTCGAACTGGCTTGCTCCTTGAACAACGTTTTAACGGATGACTCTCCCGTAGGTATCAAAACGAACTGATCGAGGAACGGGAACCCGCAGAAGGATTCCGGTCAAACATTCGCTCGTACTCGTATCATAATTTCCGTATTTATTATAAAGATTTTATTATAAACAGATATCACAATTTTCATATCTATATTTTTGGTTCACTTTCCAAATATATCAAGGTTCTATTACTTTCTCAAAGTCTGATGAGCAACAAGCGAGACCGAAAATATGATAAGGAGAGGACGTTATCGCAGGTAGTTTTCACCGATCAGAATAAAAATATTCCTCGATCAGGATCGATGATCGATCGGTACCTACGTGGTCGCCCCATCGGACGAGCCCGGATCGCTATCAAAGGCGCAACAAAAGTTGGTTTCACTTAAAGTGGGTACTTGGTGGAGGTTGAATGCGCGATTCTAGGTGGATCACGCGCGACTGAGCTTTGGAAGCACGCCTCCGCTTGAACGCGAGAGTCAACCGCTCCGCGCCCCATCCGCAGTCTAATTCCAGAAATACGGAGAAACACGTATAATTAGGACGACGACGACGACGGCCACCACCGCGACGCATAACGGCGTCGTAGAGACGTTACTTGGGTCCTCCAAAGACGCGCCACGAAGATGGATCCGCGGCATGTGCAATGTCAAGGGATTATCGAGCGAAACGCTTGTAGAAAACGACGCTCTTTGTCTGACGAGAAAAACGAGGTAATAATAGACGAAATACGTGTATCGCAATTTGTCAAATTAGCGTGTCTCGTCGAGGACGGTATCCATTCATTTCCATTGTATCGCCGTAGGAAAAAAAAATACCTTGAAATACGATTATCACTCAATCCCGTGAGCAATTTGCATTCTCTCTTGCTTACAATCAACTGGTCAAAGCAAATTAACTTGCAAAACAACTAGCAAATCAGTTTCCATCGTACGTACACGTAGGATGAACGCAGACAGGAAGAGGCCTGTCCTGTTCCAGGATGAATTTGGATGAAAATTTATCGCTGGAAGCGGCGATTCTCAGCCGTCGAGGCTCGCCGAGCTTTCCGAGCTTCAAGGGAGACAAAGAGCGTTGATTGCGAGCGAGAGTGCTCGCGGACAAAGGGAGGAACTGGTGAAAAACGAAACACAAGCAACGGGGCAAGCGGTATGAGAATTGTGACGCGCGTCGAACGCGCGGAAAGAATAATGGGAAACGCGGCGCTCTGCTTCGGCCGCGCGGCGATCGAATAAATCAAGTATCGACGTTACGCGTTTCGTAAATCGAATTCCTGCGGAACTGGCTCGTTGACAGCCGGTGACAGTGTCACTGAACTCGTAAGACATCGTCACGGGTCGCGACATTAAATTCATGGCAATTGAGTCCAATTTGCAAAGTATTTTATATTCTTATTTCACGACCGGAAATACGAGTTAATATTTGTTTGTCTCATCAATGTAAATATTATTATTTAAATTTCAATGTGGCTTAGAGATATAATATATCTGTTTGTTATACATTATAAAAACTAGTCTTATGGTGTTCAATTTATGAATTGTTACAGTTAATGCAAGAGAAACAGAATATTGAATTATTTTAATATTATTTATTAGTTTTATTATTTTTTAATGCTTCATACTGTATTTTCATAGCTACCATAGTCATCCTCGGTACTATTTTTTAATTTGTTCTAACCAAACTAATGGCACGCACATGCTTTTGCGTTTCCTATATTTTAAACTAAATACGTCATTCGATGTTTGAGGTTTCAGGAAATAAATTCAAGAATATCTTTCAACAGCGCATTTATTATTTGAATTATCTTGGAGACCGTTCAAATAACATTACAAATAGCATACTCTGCTATAGCGACTCGCGATACTAAATTTTTTAAGCAAACTCTCCTAAAAATCTTTAGTATAAAACTTATGTATTCACGATTTATTATCACATTATGTCTAATGACATTTATTATTACATTACGTCTAACGACATTTATTATTACATCATGTCTAATGACATACTTTCATTGAAATATCAAATATTATTTTTTACATTTATGTCCAATTTAGACGACTGTCAATTTAATATTCCAAGCTGACATACACGTGATTGTTACTCCTACGCGAGTAGCTTGTTCGAAACCCGAGAGAATATTTAGAGCATTCAATGCTTTAACTAGCTTAATCCAATTAACATTTGACATTAAATTTATATATGACAAAGTCCAAATAATTCGTTTAATTGGAACAATAGCTGCTAAATACGCAATATGTAATTAAATTTCTGTTTAATTTATCACGATAATTTAGAATTAGCTTATAAATTTTTGATTAAGTCCTATCGAGAATTTACTGGTCCCCTCGATTTGTGAGTGTTATACATATTTAGAGAGTGCGAGAAGTTATCCAAGTTCGTTCGGTTGTTAACAAAGTGGCGATTAATAAGGTATTAATGCATCGATGTCGTCGGGGTAGCAGATCTCAGGAACACGAGCCAGGCCCATTTAACTTTCCACGCAAACGTCCCTCTTACTCCGAATTCAATTTGGCACTATCTTGGGAGACAATTTATTCCGTGTTCTTAAGCCTTTGCACTACTAGTTACTCGAATCCCCAATCTCTTACATCTGAATTTAGATCTATTCTATTATCTAAGCAATTGAATAAAGTTATCTATATTTTATTGCAATTGAATTACAAAAATGAAAGTAAATTATGAATTACTTTCTTAAATTTCTCTCCTGTCATTTATTACCGTTTTAAGTAGTCGTTCAGTCTTAACAAGAAATCGAACACGACACAACACTCAAACATCTCCCTAATAAATTTCCATCAAACAAATGTAAACAAATCAGACAATGATTTATGCGGCTCGTCTTGTTAAACCGAGCTACGCAAAATAGATTGCAAAAGACAACATTCTTCTTCCTTAGTCTGATTTTAAGAGATCCCTGGCGCTGAAGCAGCGTGCGCTATCCATCGCGATTATTCCGGAAACGATGATCAAGAGAGAGGGAGAGAGAGTAGCCAGATGCAAATCCCGTTCGTAAATCGTGGCGATGCATTTTTGGCAACGCCGAGTGAAGCGGGCGTCGCCGAGTCCCTATAGTTCGTCTAACAATCTGAAAACGAGTGAGGACAGGTGAGGGGGGCGAAGGGTCCATCTTCGGCGATGAAACGTTTTAGTTAGTCGATGCTTTTGTCGACCAATCGCTATTTATACCCATCCGCGTTCGCTAAAACGTTCGGCTATAACACAGTATGTATGTACGTCCTGTTCCGTTTATCTCACATCAATTCGTTCGTCGACGGATCCGCATGTTCCCGTCCATTTCCTGATACGAGATTTATTCGCCGCGTGTGGCTAAGTAAACTCTAAGAGCAAGTAATCCTGCTTACTATAACTTCGCAACAGACACATATCTTTATTATAATATGCATTTGCTTTTATTTCGAGTATTTCGAATGCGACGTTCCTTTTTCAAAACATATTTACTTTTGCTACTACGATAGAGTACTTACAATGACTTCTATTAATATTCGGACACATTTCGAAACGAAATAATGTTTTTAGTATTGTATAAAAGGACTTTATCTTCTGTGGAATTTTAGAAAGCTTAATTTATTATAGAATGTCTAACAAAAATTAAAAAAAATTGGTATTCATTGAAATCGCGAAGAAAATAGTAAAGGACATGGTTTTTAACTTTTTTATTAGGGTCTGTAATAAAAATTGGAAGTGTCACGTTTGCAGATCTAAGTAAGTTATATGCATGTACAAAGTTTCATAAAAATCGATCAATATTGCTATGCGCTATAAGCGATTAGAAATTTAAAAAATCGCAATTCTTCACGACTTTCAATTTACGACTGAGATTGATTGAAGAATTTCTATATGATTCGATACGTCTAACTCTTTCATGGTTTCACGGATTTTTATGAAATTTTACACATTCGTATAACATATTTAGATGTACAAACGGGATGTTTTAAATTTTTACTAGAATCTCCAAGAAAGAAGTTAAACATCATGATCTTTCTGTTTTTCTTACTGATTTTGACGAATAGTAGTTTATTTTAATTGTTTTTACACATTACATAGTAAACTAAGCCTTTTAAAATACCACAAAAAATTAAGTTAGTTGGCTCAATATTAAAAAACTTATTCCGTTTTGAAGTGCGTCCGGTATTAATGGGAATGATTGTATTTCTATTATAATATGCATTATATAGGTTATTTCGTCATCCTCACAACGTCCACACAAAATTTTGTAGAATAATTCGAATGGGATGTTCCTTTTTCAAAACATACTCATTTTTGGTACGATAGAGTATTTATAAGAAATTGGAATTTTTAGTAAACGTGCAAGGAACTATTAGGTTGTTGGAAAGTTTATGCCGATTTTTAGTAGACAGATTAGGGTAGGACTGAGAATATCAGAGTGATCGTAAACGAATGACATGTTTATTTGTTTTAAAACATGATTCTTTAGGCATCTTTAGAAAAAGTCATTACGTATTTAACCCCTTCCCGTACTTTAACGAGTCTGACTCGTGATCATAATTTTTTACTAAACATAAATATCACGAATCGAACTCGTGATCATAATTTTATAGCAAACGCGGGTATTATGAGTCAGACTCGTGGTTATATTTCCATGTTAAGGAACTGTCCTTTGAAATAAATTTCAAATAAAACACATGAATAATAAGGAATTGGCAACGAAATTGAAAAATAATTTGGGAAGCAAAGGGTTAAGTAATATTATTCCAATGAGTGATTGTTCTGAATGGAATAAAGAACAAGACACCTTAAACTAGACATCAAAACGAATTTTGTCTTGATTCTTTTAGAAGTAAGGACGTAAAATTGAATGGCATAAATGTCTATTTTACTCTATTTTTAGGGATACACACTGCAAATTACACGAGAGATAAAGAAAGACAAAATAGCACGCATATAATTTGACAAATTAATAAACGTATATCAAAATTTACATTCGTTGCCTTTAAATTTTCCACAACTATCGTAACGAACTCTTCGAACAATCCAATATTATGCAAGCTCCTGCGCGACCCATGTGCTGGCCAGCAAACCCCGTATCGAAGATCTCCATAGATCCCCAAAGTTCATCTCCCCGATCGAAACGAAAGGAAAACAAACGGTTGGATCCAACAAAGCTCAGAGTCTGTTCAAAGGAGGCCAAAACGAGAACCGAGTTCTGGCTCTGATGCCCGAGTTCATATATCAAAGGTCTGAGCGATCAACAGACAGGCCCCATAACAATGTGTTTTACGGTTGATTTATAAGGCCAACGGGCGTCGAACGTTAAACAATGGTAACGGGCAGTAACCAGCCGCAAAATGGATTATTTATAAAATGCGATTCCGGTTTGTTAACGGTCGGCCAGATGGCAACACCGGTTGAAAAGCTTGAATTGAAAGCCTCCGCGGGAAGCCGAAAGCTCTGAAAGCCTTCCCGGCGAAACCGCCAGATGGAGGCGAGCTTACGACTACGACGCGACGGAGGGACTGCTCCGACGCTAGACGCGATGTGGGTCCAACATGCTAAGAGACTTTGAAATAACTTGTCAAAAAAGTAGGGGTACTAAATTTAGAAATGACGTGTAGTTCAATAGCCTGGAAGAAGCTGGCGGACCCGAGAAAGTTTTATTTATTACTAGCCCGGTGCATATGAATTGTCTTATAAAAAAAAGTTAATTAAGTAATGTTCTAATGAAATCCTTTTTTAGACCCGCGCTTAAAAAAACTGAAATTAAAAGATATTCGAAAGCGTGAATGGACGGCTTGACTTAATATCTGAAGGGCTTCTCCGTGGATTAATGTCTAACTTTTTTATTAAAACCCGCATGAAGGACTAAAAGAACAATATGGGCTCACTTGACGCTGACTTTATTAAATTGAATGTCGTAAGCTGACTTTTTTAGGACACTTCGACCTCATATATGTTACGATCTTATACTTAGCTTAAATTTTCATTCGCAGACGAGATGACATAATTATTTATATTAAAAAGAAAAAATCTAATTAGCATCAACTTAGAAATGACGTGTAGTTAATGAAACGACTGAACGTCCGGAAACATTTGTCTATCAAACGAAGACGAGTCATTGAATTGTCGAACTACTTGAACAATTTTTCGACAAAGCAATGAAACGACGAATTATGAAAATATTCCCGACACGTCTGACAAAGTATGCAAATTTGGGTAATCACAGAATGTGTAGGGGATGCTAAACGATCTTTGTTAAAGAAATTCCCCTCTAGTATTTCATATGATACGAAGGAATGAATGGTAATTATTCCTGCACGCAGAAGGATTATCGTAAATATTTTAGCCGTTGTCTCTGCACGTACGTACGCAACCGCAATTAGTTAAACAAAGAAAACATGCATGCATGTCCTCGGTTGCAATTTCGTCGACGTCCATTCCGTGAGTAATTAATTCCGCTCTCTAATTAGCTTCGCATTCTCCGGATTATTCCGGGTTCGCAGGTTCGAAACGGTCGGGGAACTTCGCGTTCGTTGTACGATTGTTAGTTTGAAATGTTTCCGATGTTACCGCGACCGCAACCGATCTTTCCGCATTCTCTGGCCAAACGTTATCAACGCTCTATTTGCAAAAATATTCATATTAACAGTTTGTTCTCAGTAATGTATTTAAGGATTTATTGGCTATACAGGCAATCCCAAAAGTGTATGTACATACAGGTACCTGTGTATATAACCCACACACATAATCATGCATATACATGTACCTCAATTATATCTATATATTTAACGATAGTAGTGCCACGTTTCTGTCCTCTCTCCGATGAATTTGTAATTTTTTTTATTACATTTTAATCAATAACTTTCTTTAAAGCCCATGAATGATGATTGTTTTTTTAGAAATTCGTTCATAAAACACTGGCGATTTGATGTGAACTTTTTTCAAGAGTTTATCACCGTTTTTTCTGGGTTATTTTCGAGATCAAAGTGAAATTTTCCTTGGATTATTGCTGATTACCATAAGAGTATATGTAAATTTCAATGATTTTCCAACAAACCTATGAATTGATTAAAAACTTTATAGATAGTTTTTTAATAGTAATAGGAATCTATAATGACAAATTCAACATGCTAACATCGTTTAAGTATATCGCCCATACATTCTTAAAGAACATCAGCAGAATTTGAAAAACTTTGCTTTATGCCTTACCTGTTCTAATAAATCAAAGAAAATACTGTAATTGCCTTTTTATGTATTGGGTTGGCAACAAAGTCATCTCGTTTCCTTGATGATTTTCAAAGCAATTTGTTAATGCAAATAACAAAATCAATTATGTATTGGCCATTTTGTTCAATGATCTTTCAGTCAGCTTTAAAATTCCGATTTCATAGAAAGTTTGATTTGTAGAGGCAAAAAATTGAATCAACTCATTCTTTTTGACATCCTTATTTTAATCTAATCTTTTTTCATTCAAATGGTTTTGAAGTAATCAGACTAAATGATAATGTGATGGTGGATTATACAATGGATGAAGCATCACTTCCCAAACTAACGCCAATAATTTTTTATGAGTGACCAAAGATGTATGTGGTCTAGCAATTAAACGAATATGTATGTATTCTTCAAATATTCGTTTAATTCTACACAAAATTTCATGTAATTTTTATCATTAATTGTTTAGATACTCATTAATACAGTCGATGAAAATTCACTTTCCCATAAGACTCTGTGTAA
>SMSR01002370.1:0-19688 GCA_019453355.1 Ceratina japonica
TAAGTCATCTGATTATTCCAGTTACATGCTACAAACCATCATAAGCTCAATTAGTATTCAGTGGATTTAGATTTGACGTTCCTCTTCGTCTAGAATGCATTTCTTGACTGGTCATAAAAATCCGCAGTTCAAAGACTAGGAAACGCAGCGCTTTCAAATTCAAATTTAGGGAAGGACGACATACGCTGGTGATCTGTACGAACGCAGTAAGAGTCGAGGAACGAGAAAATGTTCGTTCCGTGGCGATGGTCAGGGAAACGGGAAAACGAATGAAAGGATAATGGCAAGGAAGAGGCTACGTTTCCCTCGGCCGTAGAACGCTACGGGCGAGGTGGGGAACGATCGGCAGGGGCCAGAATAGCGGCGACGAACGGGCCCCCGGCGAGCGAAGGCAGGAAGGCGATCGTCCCCTTGGACAGACGAAGACGGTCGCTCGTTTCAGAAGGAGAGAACCAACGGAGGAGAACGGTCATTGCCACCACCTCACCTCGAGCCGGTGCTAGAGTCCTCGGCGCGAGCCGTACCCTCGACCCTGCCACGATCTACCGTGCGGAATCGTCCCGTAGTTTAGCCCGCAGGCCTCGCTCCATCATGGTGGGGCCTTTGGCAACGGCGGCGGCTCTTCGTGCCGGGATTCGTGGACGCGAAGCGCCGCTGAGAACACCTGGATCGATGATCCAGGAGCCGTGAACCAAGGATCAGAAACCAGTTCGATCGGTGCCTGGCTCCGGCGAGCAGGTCGAATCCGTCCCTCCGAGTTCTCACGTTTCGACCCTCGCGCGACTCGACCGAAGGACACCTCGAATATCAATGAGAGTCGGCGTTACGCGCGGAAAATTCAACGGGGTTCGATCGACATCGCCTATTTGCTGGTTCGGTGGATAAACTTCTACAGAGCCGCGAAGGTACTATTTTTCGGAAGCCCGAGAATTCCGAGCTTATCGGGGGGATGACGCATCTCGGAGTCTGACAACGGAGCGCTCTTCATCCTCACGGCTCGCCGGTATCAGCAAAGGTGAGCGTTATCAGTATTTTCCATCGAATATCTCGATATGCTTTCAAATCTTATCGAATGTGACTCTCATTATTAGCAGGTAACGAATTACCCCCCTCATAAAATTGACGTTCAAATTATAGAATATACGCGGAATCGAAATTCATAGTAATACAGAATTTTCATCAATTTTTATATAAAATGAAAGATATAATATTCAATAGTTGTACGTGTCTATTCCGTNGCACTTTATATCTCGATATGCTTTCAAATCTTATCGAATGTGACTCTCATTATTAGCAGGTAACGAATTACCCCCCTCATAAAATTGACGTTCAAATTATAGAATATACGCGGAATCGAAATTCATAGTAATACAGAATTTTCATCAATTTTTATATAAAATGAAAGATATAATATTCAATAGTTGTACGTGTCTATTCCGTAATTAAATCAGTGCTAATTAGCGGTAAGAATGAAGAATATCCCATAGAGTGTTTGAAATGAATTTCGGAACAGGCTGCCACAGATTTACCGAAGCAAACCGTATGTCGTTCACGAATAGCGGTACCGCTCGTTCCTTTTAAACAGAATTCAAACTTTCACGAACGCTTCGGATCTTGGTATGAGTGTCATTCCCTCGATGATATCGCCCAGTTTCGTATGCGTTCCGCAAGCCAATTGGAACAAGAAGAAACTTAGGCCAACTTGTTTTCTCTCGACGGTTTACCAATTACTATCTGACAATTAACGTTCGTAAATAATTTACTGATCGGTGTCAAGCAATGCTAGCATTCGCATTTTTCGAATACAAGAGTCAAATCTTGTTTTGACTTAGAATTTCGGTCATATTAAAGTCACATCAAGACTCGGTTGTAATTCTTATCGAAGTTCGATATAATTGATGCACTTAATATGATAATTTTTCAAATTTCATATGATTCCTCTACTTCGGAATGAGACCCTAATTAATACGGTGTTACGCCCTTTTTCGGTTCAGATTTAGGCAAGCATTTCCANGGCCAACTTGTTTTCTCTCGACGGTTTACCAATTACCATCTGACAATTAACGTTCGTAAATAATTTACTGATCGGTGTCAAGCAATGCTAGCATTCGCATTTTTCGAATACAAGAGTCAAATCTTGTTTTGACTTAGAATTTCGGTCATATTAAAGTCACATCAAGACTCGGTTGTAATTCTTATCGAAGTTCGATATAATTGATGCACTTAATATGATAATTTTTCAAATTTCATATGATTCCTCTACTTCGGAATGAGACCCTAATTAATACGGTGTTACGCCCTTTTTCGGTTCAGATTTAGGCAAGCATTTCCACCGAATCGAGCAACCCAGATGCGCGACTCGTATTAGATACGTGCGTACAAACGAAAGTGGCCTGTACCGTTACGACATACGCGCAGCACGTTACAAGAAAAGTTTTTTTTACATATACGAACGCACATGTGCGCCGTTCTTTTCGCGTCAATCTCCTGCCCCGAGTATTTCGAACAGGTGAATTTCCGACCCACGCGGCAAATGATCAGGAATTCATTCGATTGAACGCGTAATTGATTACAAATTAGTCGAACGTGTACCTCAAACGAATATCATAAATCGGACAAATTTAATTGAAACAATTAGCGAAATTCCGATCGCGTCGTGTCACTAAGCTTTGAAGTCTAAACAAAATATTTAATAACGTAATTGGAGCGGAAAGCGCTTCAATTTGTAATATCTTATTTAAAACATAGGGAGTATCACTGGTTTAATGACTTTTAATGAAAATTCTTGTGAACGTAAACTGAAATTACTCGTAGACGGAGAAAAGATAACTGTCGCCTGGTTAATCAGAGAAGCAGGAAACCAGTAGCCTGACCATCGACAAGCTGACACAACTCACATAGACATTTGTTGCTTCATCCACCCGAATTCCTGCCTCTGGGTAACTGTAACGGTTTTTATCACTTCCTCGAGGAGGAGGAGCGAGTGCACGGTGGATGAGATCATTGCATTTCTCCGGACAGTTTGACGGAAAACTAGAATTAGCTTAGTTTCGAAATGAATTCCCTATTCCGACGTGACTGACTTTCATACCCTGTTTTTTTTTACGATTGCTCCTTCTTATAATTTCCTCAAACGATTCCACGTTGAAAAAATAAGTATATGAAACACATGTTAACTTATGCGAAGAAAACATGTTGACCGGTTCGTCGAACGACCACGTGCGAGTAATAAATAGGGAATAAAAGAAACAAAAATTACGGAGCTAATTTTACAGGAAATTCCGAGTTGAACGACTTTCGACTGTAATCAAATGCAAATGTGAACTAATTTCGAGGTCTATTTTTAAACACAACTCTTTAACTAGGTTGTAGAGGTGTGTGTATAAGGAATCGGAAACGAGGACATATTCTTTCGGCTCGACCGAACGATCAGTGAGTTAACGACGATCCCTGATCCGACTGGGTAGGATATAACGTTAGACCCGAATTCTTGCTTCTGAATAACTGTAACTTAGTTCCTGCATTCCCCATGGATATTAAGTGACCACGACCATCGCGACGCGCCAACTTTATCAAGATCCAAATTAACCGCGTAATTAGTGGACATTACGAACATGATAAAGTAAATCGCTCGAGTTTTTCTGTCGAGCTTTGTTGAGTTTCATATCTAATGGTTAGCTTCTTTAGTTATTAGTGGTCGNATGTTTTTGCAATTATCTTTGCAATAATCCATTATTATTGCAAGTATATTATGAATGTTACACCACATGAATGAAAAAAATAACTGGCAAGTAGTTTTAACAACGAAATAGTAATAGTGCAAAATGATTGACGATCATTTTTTAGAAATAATTTGAGTTTGGATACAGGAGTGAACTTATTGTTGGCTAAGTTATTCTAGTTATGCATAGTTTATGCACCGTTTTCTACAAATAATGAATATGCATCTGCTTCTGATGATCTTTCTAACAATAAATATAAATTGACGTACAGTGACGTCCATAAATATTCAGACATACTTCGAAACAGTATAAAATTTTTAGTATTGGATCAAAGAACTTTATTTTCTGTGGAATTTTAGAGATCTTAATTTACTATACAATGTCTAACAAAAAAATTTTAAAAACTTGGTATTCATTGAAATCGCGAGGAAAATAGTAAAGGACATGGTTTTTAACTTTTTTATTAGGATCTGGAATAAAAATTGGAAGTGTCTCGTTTGCAGATCTAAGTAAGTTATATGCATGTACAAAGTTTCATAAAAATCGATCGATATTGCTATGCGCTATAAGCGATTAGAAATTTGGGATTGGAAATGTGATTAAATTAAATATTTTATTAGAAAGTTTACCGATTTTTCAACACTACATTAGGAAACGCAGAACCACAATTGTATTTATTCTATTTAGATACACAATAAATTATTGTATGTATTGCAATAAAGAAATACTTTTACATAAAATTTTCTATGAGAAAATCTTGTAATATACAGTGACGTCTATAAATATTCGGACACGTTTCGAAACGGTATAAAATTTTTAGTATTGGATCAAAGAACTTTATCTTCTGTGGAATTTTAGAGAGCTTAATTTAAAATTAAAAATTAAAAATTAAAAAAATTTGGTATTCATTAGAATCGCGAGGAAAATAGTAAAGGACATGGTTTTTAACTTTTTTATTAGGGTCTGGAATAAAAATTGGAAGTGTTTCGTTTGCAGATCTAAGTAATATGCATGCACAAAGTTTCATAAAAATCGATCAATATTGCTATGCGCTATAAGCGATTAGGAATTTAAAAAATCGCAGTTCTCCACGACTTTCAATCTACAACTGGGATAAATTGAAGAATTTTTACACGTTTCGATATGTCTAACTCTTTTACGGTTTCATGAATTTTTATGAAACTTTACACATTCATATAACACATTTAGATCTACAAACGGGATGTTTGAAATTTTTGCTAGAGCCTCCAACAAAAAGTTAAACATCATGATCTTTTCTTTTTNTACCGACATTTCTCTTATCTCTGTAATGTTAATAAGGAAACCTTTAATCGATGATTCAAATCGTTTAAGATCGTCTATATCTTCCATTTCCTGTTGTTATTGTGGTATCAACAGAAAACAGTTAAGATCTAAATAACATTCTTTCGTATCTTATCCAAAGCAAGCTTTTGTTAATGAAATACTTCGAATTCGCACAAAATATTAATGACACGATTATACGTATGGAAGCCCGAATGATTTTCATAAATTCTCATTTTATTTCTATTGTTTTGTTTAGATGTGGAACCGAAAGCTCTGGGCTATGGTCTTGCTCGGCAACATCCTGATGAACACTGTTCACGCATCTCCGATATACGTTCCACAATTTATTCCAGGAAGTGAGTAATTTCGAAAATTCTAAATCGGACGTGTATTAGAAATAATTATAAACTGATACGAACACTGTGGACGCGGTATTAGAGCTTGGAACGGAAATCGCCTTCTGTTCTATTTTCTGATTAACTTGGCGAGAGACTTATTCGAAACTCGTGAGGATAATAAAGTTTTAAGGATGTTCTAAAGAACTTTGCAGAGTCGTGATCTTCCACGTAATTCTCACTGATTTGATCATTACGAAAAAATTATTTTCCATCTCTATGCTAACTCAGTTGTTCGTCTTACGTTTCCGTGTCACTTTCAATATTTTCACTTTTAATTTGTTGAAATGATCG
Organism: Ceratina japonica; assembly: GCA_019453355.1. Lineage (NCBI taxonomy): Eukaryota > Metazoa > Arthropoda > Insecta > Hymenoptera > Apidae > Ceratina > Ceratina japonica. Next base: position 5,717 of record SMSR01002370.1, read on the forward strand.
CGTCGTCTTAACAAAATTACGGCAGGCTTTCGACTGGAAACGCAAATTTCCTTTCTATCATATAACGTTACTCTCTTTTTGCCTTTCTTGGATTTTCCAAGAATGTCAGCTGAATAACGGATCGGTATGCAAATATTCGACATGGGCAGGGCTTAAGGCTTAAGCTGTACACATCTCGGGACGTACTATTCGTGTACCTACATAATGCGTCCATTGTATACACTACCATCCAAAAGTTTCATAGATCTCTTGCCGATTTCATTTGTTAATAATCTATCACATTGAATCGTTGCTTAATCTCGTTACAAGCTGTCACATGCATTAAAATATTTCTGATGTCTCTTATAAAATATTCCTGATGAATTTTTCTTCAATAACAATTTGAATTTTGATACTCTTCACATTCTTGGATATTTGGAATCTATTTATAAGACTAAATGAAATCTTGTACTTTTTAAATTATAATAAAAATCCTTAAGAATGAATAAATAAATTCTGAGAGAAAGATTAAAGCACTTCTAGCTATGTGTGATGATTTGAGCAATAGTATACGGTGGAAGTGTAAGTATATGGATGTGGCTACCTGTCTTTGTGAGTCGCGGGACGACATTGAACCTACCTTGGTTTCGAGTTCGAGTTCGAAGAGAACGTGGGCGGACTGGTCAGTTTTCTATACAAGTGGGTCAGCGCCGGTCATCGGCACGCCGGCGACTTACGCTGATTTTTCCGAAACCGTCGTCTGCATAGTCTCATCGGTATTCCCGTCGCCTCATTCAAAATTCGTTTCGGTGACAACGCGAAGCCACGAGCTCCTCAGAATGATTCCTCAGAAATCGAAATTCCTTCTTTCCGGTATTTTCCATATAGTAATTATTTATTATCTCTTGATGTAACGTTGTTCGTGTCGTTTCATGCCATACATATTTTTTCAAGATAAAATGCTTTTAGTATCAATTTAAAAAGAATGTCAAAATTGTAAGACTTGATTAGCTTTAAAAGGTGAAATCAATTTCAATCGATCAATCTATTGGGTTGGCAATTAAATAATTGCGGGTTTTACACGAGAAATTCATTGACAAAACCCACAATTATTTAATTGCCTACCCAATACATATGTAGAAAAATAAATTATTATTAAATTAGAAAATTGTTACATGTTCTGGTTTGGAAATTGCGAGTGGAAAATTTAGGGTTTTGCGGATTTTATATAAGAAATTCATTGACAAAACCNATTGTAAGACTTGATTAGCTTTAAAAGGTGAAATCAATTTCAATCGATCAATCTATTGGGTTGGCAATTAAATAATTGCGGGTTTTACACGAGAAATTCATTGACAAAACCCACAATTATTTAATTGCCTACCCAATACATATGTAGAAAAATAAATTATTATTAAATTAGAAAATTGTTACATGTTCTGGTTTGGAAATTGCGAGTGGAAAATTTAGGGTTTTGCGGATTTTATATAAGAAATTCATTGACAAAACCCGCAATCACTTAATTGCCAACCAAATAGATTTCAACTTTTGAATTGGGATTCATTTTGCATAAATGCTGATCAAATTGTTGATACCTCGAATCACCGACGCTCAACATATGTATTATAAATAGACGAAGTATATACTTTCTTCATACGTAAGTGAAATTCGAGTACACGTGGGCGTCTGTGCATATACTATGTGGCTCGATATGGTCACGTCAGAAATTCCAACAAGTGCGTAATGGAATCGGCAACTTTCTTTCACTCTGACTCATTGTCAGGCGACACTTCCGCTAGCACACATTTCGAACGCGGAAGGACACGTGCGTAACATAGAACATTCGTGGACAAGGGAATTGACCGACTGACCCGAAAGGAAGGATATCGGCTTTTGTATTATAATCGCACGGTCGATTTTCACTCATGGCCGTCGACCTTCCATCAGCAAGAAAGTAAATAATGTACCACCGCTGGCAAAAAGTGTTTAGCCAAATCTAATGAAATTACAGTAAATGGAAAACGTACAAAATTTCATGCAAATGACTTGAAATTAGAATTGAATAGTCAATTTTCACTCGCGACTATCTTGGAAGAAAGTATATAATATTAGTACTTCTGGCAAAAAGATTTCGACCAGCACAGAAGATCTATCAACGACAAATAAAATTGTCTAGTAATCATGAAGTCTGATAGAAATTTTTTAATTGTAAAAATATTATACAAAGAATTTATTTAATTACATTGCAATAAAATGACTCAAGGAGAAGTAAGTGCATACGATACTTCATATTAATTCAGGCTGTATAAGAAGATAATAGAAGCGAGAAACAAAATTACATAGGAGTACAAAATTCAATGGCGACGACGTTCAGAATTCCATTGCGCGATAACTCGAGTGAGGTATAGATTTAATCTCGGCGTGAAAGAAGATTGGAATGCGCTCGAGGATTTCGTTAGATAGAAGGAATAACGAGACCGAGCGGAGATCGCGAGGTGTCTTAAAGGTAAACGGGCTGTTACATTAGGCTATGACTGTGACCCACTTTTGGGTCGGGCAAGTAGCTCATACATCGAAACGTAACGGTACCGAGATGCTTCGCCTTGCCTGACATCAATTCGTTCCTCGATAACGCCCGCTACATTACGTACTACCACCACAATTAGCATGCATCATTGCCGTCCAATCGATTCAAGATCATCCAACTTTACCGTGTTACGATATTTTCCTAATTTATAAGAATTAACAATGAAATTAAGGTAGTTCTCTAGTCAATTGAGGGTGCAAACTAAAATGTTCAAAATCATTGTTCGATTAGTATAGACTATGTTTATTAAATTTATCTATGAATTTTAATATTGTTTTAGTTGGTATTAGTATAAAGGTAACAATGTTAAAATAATGTCATGTTGCTTGTGTGTAGCAATGACACATGTAGTCATTAATATGATAGACAAGGAAGTGGTTATCAAATTATAGTTTCTTGTACCTTGAACATGAAATATCTTTTAAATTAATTCGGCTACCCCACATTTTCATTCAATAATTAGAAAGTAAAAATCTACAACTTTTAGAGCTCAGTTTTTCGTTAATATCTACAGTGTTTTTGTACAGTAATGTGTTAATAATATTACACATAATAGTGCGCTACATACAATACAGCGTGTAAAACGAAACAACTTTAAGTATTTTTTTCTCGAAAATGAGATTAGTAATCGGAGTTGTAAAAAATTCTATAATATTTTGTGTTATTTCAAGAATCAAATATATTTTTTTCATAATGATATCCAGTACTTCGAGTTTGTGAAGAACTACCTTAACATCGAGTCTGGATACCTGAAAATTTCAATCTTATCCTCCGGAAATAAACTCCAATACTTGACGCATTTTCAAGATGAATTTCATTGCAATCGAGATATGGCAGTCAATTCTTGATACTGACTCTGTATTTGATAGCTGGTATTTTATTACTGGTAAACAAGTTCAGTATAACGGATGCAATTAGGTACTGGAGGGAACGCGGCTCGGTCGAGAGATTTGCAGCTTCTTTTGACGCGATTATTAATCGATTACGGCGCTCCGTCGTTCATTAACTGTGACAGAACCGTGGCTGTACACAGTAGGGCGATTAAGAGGAATTAGAAACGATGACGACATCTGCTTGAAATATTATGATACGAATGTGGAACGTGCGCACGGCTATACATAGACCATCAGATACGAATAATCTCGTTTGTCATCGTGTCGAAAAATTTGATCCAGATCTACTATAAGTAATCACGAAATTGTGTATGTGTGGAATGATCGTTCCCACTTCGAGATTGGAACTTTACTTTCGTTTATCATCATCATTATTATTATTGTTATTGTACTTTTACGGACAGTCCATTATAACATATAGTTATAAAAACAAAACACATACAGTGACGTTCATTCGGACACACTTTAAAACGGAATAAGTTTTTTAAAATGGAGCCAATTAACTTAATTTTTTGTGGGCTTTTAAACCGCTTAGTTTACTATGTAATGTGTAACAAACAGTTAAAATAAATTACTATTTGTCGAAATCTCGAAGAAAAAAGAAAAAATCATGATATTTAACATTTTTGTTGGAGGCTCTAGCAAAAATTTCCAACATCCTGTTTGTAGATCTAAATGTGTTATATGAATGTGTAAAGTTTCATAAAAATCCATGAAACCATAAAAGAGTTAGACATATCGAAACATGTAAAAATTCTTCAATTTATCCCAGTCGTAGATTTTCAAGTCGTGGAGAACTGCTATTTTTTTAATTTCTAATCGTTTATACCGCATAGCAATATTGATCGATTTTTATGAAACTTTGTACATGCATATAACTTACTTAGATCTGCAAACGAGAACCTCCCAATTTTTATTCCAGACTCTAATAAAAAAGTTAAAAACCATGTCGTTTACTATTTTCCTCGCGATTCTAATGAATACCAAGTTTTTTTAATTTTTTGTTAGACATTGTATAGTAAATTAAGCTCTCTAAAATTCCACAGAAGATAAAGTTCTTTGATCCAATACTAAAAATTTTATACCGTTTCGAAACGTGTCCGAATATTTATAGACGTCACTGTATATTACAAGATTTTCTCATAGAAAATTTCATGTAAAAGTATTTCTTTATTGCAATACATACAATAATTTATTGTGTATCTAAATAGAATAAATACAATTGTAGTTGAACAGTGTTGAAAAATCGGTAAACTTTCTAATAAAATATTTAATTTAATCACATTTCCAATCCCAAATTTCTAATCGCTTCTAGCGCCTAGCAATATTGATCGATTTTGATGAAACTTTGTACATGCATATAACTTACTTAGATCTGCAAACGAGACACTTCCAATTTTTATTCCAGATCCTAATAAAAAAGTTAAGAACCATGTTTTCATTTACTATTTTCCTCGCGATTTCAATGAATACCAAGTTTTTAAAATTTTTTGTTAGACATTGTATAGTAAATTAAGCTCTCTAAAATTCCACAGAAGCTAAAGTTCTTTAATCTAATACTAAAAATTGTATACCGTTTCGAAATGTGTACGAATATTTATGGACGTCACTGTAGATACACGCAAAAAGAGGATGAATAAAATTATAAATAAGCACGAGACAGAGCTAAAAGTGATTGTGAATTAAAAAATATAACGAACAACAATTAATTAATTAGTTGTTTGTAAAGGGTTAAACGCGATTGTTCGCAGGCACGGGGAGGAATATCAGGCACCTGCCCTGCGTGTCGCGACGGACCGGCGAGACCGGCGTGTGCATGTTCGCTTTCACGTGCGCGAAGGCGAACGGAACGCACCTCGGCACCTGCATCGACCGCTTCTACTTCGGTAGCTGCTGCAAGATAGACGAGGAGCCAGAGATTTTTCCCCAGGACAACAGCATCGACGACGGACCCCCGGCGAGGCCGTTCACGACCCACGGGCCCATCGAGAGCAACGATATACCCGAGTACTTTACAAGGCCGAAGCCGATCGGCGAGAAGAAACCCGTGACGTACTCCACCGAGGCAAGTGCACTTTCTCGTCCGCGTATTAATAAATGTNACGTCACTGTATATTACAAGATTTTCTCATAGAAAATTTCATGTAAAAGTATTTCTTTATTGCAATACATACAATAATTTATTGTGTATCTAAATAGAATAAATACAATTGTAGTTGAACAGTGTTGAAAAATCGGTAAACTTTCTAATAAAATATTTAATTTAATCACATTTCCAATCCCAAATTTCTAATCGCTTCTAGCGCCTAGCAATATTGATCGATTTTGATGAAACTTTGTACATGCATATAACTTACTTAGATCTGCAAACGAGACACTTCCAATTTTTATTCCAGATCCTAATAAAAAAGTTAAGAACCATGTTTTCATTTACTATTTTCCTCGCGATTTCAATGAATACCAAGTTTTTAAAATTTTTTGTTAGACATTGTATAGTAAATTAAGCTCTCTAAAATTCCACAGAAGCTAAAGTTCTTTAATCTAATACTAAAAATTGTATACCGTTTCGAAATGTGTACGAATATTTATGGACGTCACTGTAGATACACGCAAAAAGAGGATGAATAAAATTATAAATAAGCACGAGACAGAGCTAAAAGTGATTGTGAATTAAAAAATATAACGAACAACAATTAATTAATTAGTTGTTTGTAAAGGGTTAAACGCGATTGTTCGCAGGCACGGGGAGGAATATCAGGCACCTGCCCTGCGTGTCGCGACGGACCGGCGAGACCGGCGTGTGCATGTTCGCTTTCACGTGCGCGAAGGCGAACGGAACGCACCTCGGCACCTGCATCGACCGCTTCTACTTCGGTAGCTGCTGCAAGATAGACGAGGAGCCAGAGATTTTTCCCCAGGACAACAGCATCGACGACGGACCCCCGGCGAGGCCGTTCACGACCCACGGGCCCATCGAGAGCAACGATATACCCGAGTACTTTACAAGGCCGAAGCCGATCGGCGAGAAGAAACCCGTGACGTACTCCACCGAGGCAAGTGCACTTTCTCGTCCGCGTATTAATAAATGTGCATATACTTTTTTTTTAACGACGTTTGAAAAGTGTCTAAAATTACTAGATAATCGTGTAACGCGTAATGAATTTTCATTCTTCGCGAGTTAACGAAGTCAATTTCATCCTAGCTCTTAACTAAATTGTACTTCGCTAATGGTTTACCGAAAATGAAATTCTTGGAACGTTAATCGCGTTTGAACTTTGACCCCTGGCTTGTCTTCGTAGTAACGGCTAAAACTGAAATTACGAAATTTTTAATTTCGCCTTTGTTACAAATTCTCAGGAGACGACCGGCTACACGACGCAGAGTACGCGCGTCTCGTCGACGACCGTGAAGGAAACGTCAAAATTCGCGACGAGGAAGCCGTCCACGAGCGTCGAAACGACCACGCAACCGGTTCGACTGTCGACCTTCCAAACCGTCCAGAACTCGTCGAAAGAAGATGCGAGTACAAAAACCCCGACGAGAATCACGACTACCACGACTCAGTCGTCGCAAAAACCGTCGAGCACGCTCATGGAAATCGCGACCACGAGCAAACCTTCGACGCTGACCTCGTCGACCGTTCCGAGGCCAACGACACTCGAAACCGTGACAAAAACGACGGCCACCGTTGCCCAAACGACCAGACCGATTAGCAAAAAGCCGATTCATACATCGACGACTCAGAAACCGACGCAGTCGTCGCCGTCGTCGTCACAGAAACCAATTTACTCAACGACGATACAAAGGCCCACGGAGACGACCACACCTAAACCTCTTCAGTCCAGCACGATCGACGCAACTACCTCGAAAACCGTAATTACGACTACTCAGAGGATCGTACCGATCACGAGATTCCCACCGAGAAACACGACGACCGGCAGACCCTCGACGCAAGCCACTACCAGAAGGCCTGTTACCAGTACCAAGAGGCCAACGACCAGTGCCACAAAGAGGCCGACCACTACGAAAAAACCAATTGTTGAAAAACCTACGAAGAAGCCTACGACGAAACTCCCCGTTAGCTCCACTCTAAGCACGACGACGTCAACCACGACGACAACGACGACGACGACGACGACGACGACGACGACAACTCCGAGACCACTCGTGACTCTAAAGGACCGTCCGACGATCGCTACGAGTACCGAGAGCGTTCCCTCCTCGACGGGAACGAAACCTTTAACTTTTGACACTGTGCCGACGCAGAAGCTCACGACGACGACTACGAAACCTACTCACAAGGTGAAACCGACGACGATCCGAACTACGACCCCGAGGCCTTCGACGACCGCTTCGAGGCCCAAGCCGACGAAAGTCGGCACGACGACTCCGAAAACGGTGCCCAAACCTGAACTCGCAGCGACTACGGAAAAAACGGTACCTTCGACCAATGGTTCCGTTGTTACGAAACTGCCAACGGAGTCGACGAGACCCGTGAAGCCGTTCACCAAACCGACGACGCCTCCGACGATCGGTACCACCGTCACGGAAACGAGCTTCGTGTCGGTGGCATCCGTTGATGCAACTACCCCCGGATCGTCTTCTTCGATCAAACTTCCGATTGTTAATCAAACCGAGGAGACTTCGCAGACGACTTACGCGCCCGGTATCGTTACATGGACGTCGAGCTCGGACGATACCACTACCAGGACCCCGGAGATTTCATCGACCACGCAACTAGGTGAGTTAACAGTTAACGCTCGCCTCAAACCAATAACTTGAAATATGCGTTCGATTCGTAACGGTATCGGGCTAACTAGCAAGTTTGCAGAAGTATTCGAACGCTCGTGAAAAGGTAAAGGAAAGTAATTAGATTCCGGAGTTTATGAGATTGTAAAAAAATTGAATCTTCATAAATGACGGAAAATGACTCGGTTTATCTAAAACGTATCTTTTAAACTGATACCNACCACTCGTGACTCTAAAGGACCGTCCGACGATCGCTACGAGTACCGAGAGCGTTCCCTCCTCGACGGGAACGAAACCTTTAACTTTTGACACTGTGCCGACGCAGAAGCTCACGACGACGACTACGAAACCTACTCACAAGGTGAAACCGACCACGATCCGAACTACGACCCCGAGGCCTTCGACGACCGCTTCGAGGCCCAAGCCGACGAAAGTCGGCACGACGACTCCGAAAACGGTGCCCAAACCTGAACTCGCAGCGACTACGGAAAAAACGGTACCTTCGACCAATGGTTCCGTTGTTACGAAACTGCCAACGGAGTCGACGAGACCCGTGAAGCCGTTCACCAAACCGACGACGCCTCCGACGATCGGTACCACCGTCACGGAAACGAGCTTCGTGTCGGTGGCATCCGTTGATGCAACTACCCCCGGATCGTCTTCTTCGATCAAACTTCCGATTGTTAATCAAACCGAGGAGACTTCGCAGACGACTTACGCGCCCGGTATCGTTACATGGACGTCGAGCTCGGACGATACCACTACCAGGACCCCGGAGATTTCATCGACCACGCAACTAGGTGAGTTAACAGTTAACGCTCGCCTCAAACCAATAACTTGAAATATGCGTTCGATTCGTAACGGTATCGGGCTAACTAGCAAGTTTGCAGAAGTATTCGAACGCTCGTGAAAAGGTAAAGGAAAGTAATTAGATTCCGGAGTTTATGAGATTGTAAAAAAATTGAATCTTCATAAATGACGGAAAATGACTCGGTTTATCTAAAACGTATCTTTTAAACTGATACCACACTGACAGAACGGTGGTCTGAGGATTAGCAAAAATTGAAATATAGTGCCAAAAAAATTCTTTCTTTGAGTAATAAATACGTTCCTTCTGTATTTATTACAAATCTATATAGTAATTTCTACATAGTAATAATAATTACTATCCACAGTTACTAATTTTTACTATCCCTGGTTAGTGATTTCTAATATTCATTTTCTGCATTCTCCTTGTATTACTTTACTTTATATAACTACACGCGATTTATATTATTTCATATATAGACTAAAGATTTTATTATACAATTCGGTAATTTCCTTTGAGTTCGATAAGTAAAAGTGATACTAAGCATACAGACGAATTTTTCCTTAAAGTTTAGCAACCATTAAGGAGGATCTATCGATATTAGAATTGACAATCAAATTTCGATGAAATTTTTTACAGCATTAGATATACTTTCAAAATGACTTGGTTAAATTTTTGTAAGTTTTCACGGCCTGTGAGTGAAGATATTAATTATTTAACTTTGCATGGAAATACATTGAGTTTTATGGTAAATCTTAGTTTAATGCTTTTCAATACCAGTATACAGAGTTATTGATGGTAGGAGTATCCATGTACAACATTGCCAGCTCCTCTAACTAATGGCAGACGATACGTAAAAAATGTGAAATGTTTATATATTTTGATAAAGTTCTCCTCCTAGAGGCCGTGAAAGCAGCTGTTGCTTGAAATATATTTTCGTTATTAATTTATTTAATACCAAAAAAAATTTCAACAAAATCCTATCATCAATAACTCTGTATACTGTTATTGAAAAGCATTAAACTAAGATTTACCATAAGACTCAATGTATTTCCATGCAAAGTTAAATAATTAATATCTTCACTCACAGGCCGTGAAAACTTACAAAAATTTAACCAAGTCATTTTGAAAGCTATATCTAATGCTGTAAAAAATTTCATCGAAATCTGATTGTCAATTCTAATATCGATAGAACCTCCTTAAGNAAAGTTAAATAATTAATATCTTCACTCACAGGCCGTGAAAACTTACAAAAATTTAACCAAGTCATTTTGAAAGCTATATCTAATGCTGTAAAAAATTTCATCGAAATCTGATTGTCAATTCTAATATCGATAGAACTTCCTTAATTAAATCCAAATGTGTTTCAAAATTACTATTCAAATTAATAGTCAAAAGTACTTTTGACTTAAATATGCAATGAATATTACTAAAATTTTGTGGCTTCGTTTCTCTCAGTGCATAAATATTTTATGTTGCATAAAAATTATGCATATTATGCATAAAAATTATGCAATAAAATTATGCAATGTTAAATGGAATGGCGTTTGATGAATTGCAATTAAAAGATTCTGAAACTGAATAGTAAAAAGTTTTTGTACGATAGTTATATACTCGTGGTGAAATCGAAGAACACGGATATGTGTCTATTGTGCGACGTTGACGTAGTCGACGACAATGGGAAATCGTCTCGGTGAGAATTCACGCCTCCTACATTAACCAGCATCGAGAGAATCGTGACAGTTTGATTGATCACCCGCGAATCTCCCTAGTGTTCGGTTTTAATAAACCTCGTCGAATTCTCTGGGTGTTGCGTCACCGATTAATGATCTCCCACGAATGAATGACATATCAGAATTACGTTTGAAAAATGTTAAGATCCTAGGATCACGATCACGATTGCAAAATGTGTTTCGGTATCTGCATCAGCGATAAAAGTTTTTATTCATTGTGTTAAAAATATTGAGTCGTTTTTGAGGTTGATCGTGTCGGGGGAACGGGTGTGTTTCATTAAAGAATCAAAGGTCGAGCTCGGCGTAGGTATCGATAGGAGATGAAATTCTGTTGCGCCAGAACGATGTAACGGTTCAAACCGTCCACCGTAATCTTTTCTCTCGAATGGTTCGTGAACAGCATCCGCTCCCTCCCCTCTCGGCGCCGACCCGTTGTAATTCAAACCAGTCGAATTATTTCCCAATAACTGCACTCTGCTCTAATTTCCGCGAACGTTGTCCCCGTCTTCCGCTTTTTATATGAACCAGAGATCAAAGTTCTGCCAATACTTTGATTCTCACTTGAAAAAAATGCGTACACTTTGGGATTTAGTATACCTCAGAGTAATCTCTTGGATCGTTTTATAGATCAAACCGAAAGCGACTGGACGCCCATAACTACGCCAGATGGTTGGATCATGATCCAATCGCCTAGTACCAAAAAGCCATCGCAAACGGTTGAAGAAACGACAGATAAAATTTCTGTGGAAACTACGTCGCAGGCATCGACCTTCGGTATGGTTCACTTCCTCATTTACGTACATTTCTCCTCTCGCGAAAATAGAACTCTTCTTTAATAAATATTCATGATTTTCTAGCTAAACCTATTATCGAAACTAGCACGGAACATGTGACGAAAAGGCCTGTTACTTTGACTACCTTGTCGAGTATTGCTAGTGTAACTATAGACACGGAACTTCCGGTACCGATGGAGACTCTCAACATGTCGGATTACAAACAAGGTGAGTCTTAGAATTTAGATGAAAATCGAGGAAAGTTTTATTCATTAGATAATTCATACACAAATATTCGTTTCATTTCAATTTTGATCAAGATTAGCTTTGATATACTTTTGTATTAAAAAACTACATTTTAAAGAAAGACCATCTCATCGATGGTGATTAGATGATCGTAGAGATTATTTGAACTGTCGATAATAGAGAAATCTGAATACTTATTGAATCTGATTTTACATATGCAAATGCGGATCCTACAGTGTACGATTACGGATGTAATAAGAAACATTTAACAGGTACGAGTGTACATGTACAATTAGCAAAACGAATCACGTGATGAAATAATCGAGTTTCGTCTGTAAACTGATCCAACCGCGAATGATTTTCGTTTTAACGTGTTAAACGAGAATAATAGCATTTATAATCACATGAGGAAAAGATTCACTGCCTCAGAGGCGCTCGTGGTGATCAACAGTGTGTTCTCCAACATGGCTGTCTCTGTGAAATTCGAGAACTTGTTGAAGGGATTAAATACCACGATGCTTGTTCTTGCAGTGTGCGGAAGAAGGCTGTTCCCAGAGTCGCGAATCGTCGGTGGTAATCGCAGCTCGTTCGGCAAGTGGCCTTGGCAGGTGAGCAGCGCACAATTCTTCGTTTAACCCGTTAAGATTATCTATTCATTCGTTTTCTATTTACATTTAAATAATTGCAATAGATTGTAATAATCGTAATGTACGTTTGTCATTTTACTTGTCCATAAAATCCCATAATTAACCCTGAACTTTTCATTGTTACGAGAGACCAGATATATCATTTGAAAAAAGATATAATTTTATTTTCCACTTCGCTTCGAATTATAAATAATAGACACTCCACTGTTTGTTCTCGTTCTATCATATTAGACGTCGCTTGATACATCACCTTTTACTCGTAATTCTTTCGTTGTTTTCCGGGACCCAGTTTCATAATTGGTACACAGAACCGCGAGGCGGAGGATCGTTCTTCGTTAAACAAGATGAATGTTTTCTTTCCAGATCTCGTTACGGCAATGGAGGACGTCGACGTATCTACACAAGTGCGGAGCAGCTTTGCTCAATGAGAATTGGGCCATCACCGCAGCGCATTGCGTTGAAAAGTTAGTATCATGTTTATCCATCTGCTTTTCGATCAATTCCCGTTTTCCTTCATGCCTTTGCTCGCTAATTAATTAATTCTACGAATGAAGCAATCTTTAGAAGATGAATAAATTTAAATTTTTTCTTTCTGACCGTGGATTTCAAGTTTAATTAAGTAGAATTTCCAATAAATAAATTGCAAACGAATAAATGAATAAAATAAACAAATTCTATATTACATGTAATAATTTACAGCGTTCCACCAAGCGATTTATTGCTGAGGATCGGCNCTTCTGACCGTGGATTTCAAATTTAATTAAGAAGAATTTACAATAAATAAATTGCAGACGAATAAGTGAATAAAATAAATAAATTCTGTAATAAATGTAATAATTTACAGCGTTCCACCAAACTAATGAAAGTGAATGAAGTAATCTTTAGAAGATGAATAAATTAAAATTTTTTCTTTCTGACCGTGGATTTGAAATTTAATTAAGTAGAATTTCCAATAAATAAATTACAGACGAATAAATGAATAAAATAAATAAATTCAATAATAAATGTAATAATTTACAGCGTTCCACCAAGCGATTTATTGCTGAGGATCGGCGAGCACGATCTCGCGAACGAGGACGAACCTTACGGTTACCAAGAGCGAAGAGTCCAAATCGTGGCCAGCCACCCGCAATTCGACCCTCGGACCTTCGAGTACGATTTGGCACTATTAAGGTTCTATGAACCTCTACTACCCTTCCAACCGAATGTCCTGCCCATCTGTTTACCGGACGACGACGAGACCTACGTCGGTCGTACCGCGTTCGTCACTGGCTGGGGTCGACTCTACGACGGTATACAATCGAATTTCAATCGAACGAAATAACATTAACTTTAATATCACAGAAATAATGGTTGATATTGAATTGTCAGAGGGTCCGCTACCGTCTACCCTTCAAGAGGTGGCCGTGCCCGTGATTAACAATACGATGTGCGAAGGCATGTACAGAAACGCCGGATACATCGAACATATACCGCACATTTTTATCTGCGCTGGCTGGAAGAACGGAGGTTTCGATTCTTGCGAGGTACGTTAGTTTAATTATTTACTTATTTAAG
>SMSR01002380.1:8505-24593 GCA_019453355.1 Ceratina japonica
ATTGATTAACTTGTGTTGTTCTCATCTACACGCTTGAAGTGGGAAGTGTTTATCATTTTGAATTGCGCGGTCTGCCTAACCTCTTTGCAACGTTGCTAAATCGTGTGTATAATGATCGAATGAGCATGGATAATTTTATTCATTTGCTTATATCAACTATAAAAATTGGTGAATCAATAATCTGATGCATCGATTATGTTTATGAAATATAAAGTATTCATTTCTCACAGTTTCATCACAAACTGAACAGCTATCGTCGTGAGTTTCGTGATTGAAACTGTCGAAAATGTCATTTTCCATAAGACTATGTGTTCATAGTGAAAACGTAAAATTGTTAATAACTTTCTTCTGGGTTAGTCTAGCATTCCAAAAATTTGTGTACATCAGTTTGAGATGGAAACATATTACTATACAAAATTTCAAAATTTTCTGAACACTACTTTAAGATCGATAGTACTCCCTTAACTGGAAATTGTTTGCGTAATCACTTGGCACACGACAACATTATAAACAGTATACTGTCATCAGATCTCTCGTTAAATATTCTTTTGAATGCTAAGAAGCTTGTTTCAGAGAATATAACGAAAACTAAAAGAAAACTTGGCAAATCGGCGAAGGATGATTATTTGAAAATGAGAAATAAATGGAGCAAAAGCCTTGTCATAATCGTTAATCAAAAAGGAATGTTTGCAGCGCTGGAAGAGGAACGTCTCGAGCCGACATACACGCTAGAAATATTAATTTATGGTCGGCATTACATTTTGCTGCCAAAGGGCCGAACCTCGAAATCGTGAAATTTGTCTTCATTCATGGTTTAGATGTTAACGTTAAAGACATCGATGGTCAGAGTCCGTTACACATTGCCGCTGCAAATGGAAGGAAAGAAATTGTAAAATACTTTGTAGAAAAGCTAGGTTTGGATGTCAACGACACGGATAATTATGAGACAACACCGTTGCATCTTGCAGCACAAAACAATCACAAACATACTGTCAAGATTTTGTTAAAGAATGGAAGTCGATATGCAAGACGCAGGTTCTTATGTGCCTTTACACTACGCAGTAATCAATAATTGTATCGATGTTGTTAAACTTTTGATGGCGGACTCTGCAGATTTTAACATTAACGAGAGAACTAAGAATTTGACTATATTGTAATTAGCCGCGAGCTACGGCTATTTAGAGTTAATTAATCTGTTCCTCCAAAATGGAGCAAACGTTTCAGCTACAAATGAACTTAATGCCTCACCGTTACACGCGGCAGTGCTTAACGGCCACCTGAAAGCAGTATATATTTTAATTTCGAAAGGGGCAATCATTAATGCCAGAGATATGCGCGGTTGCACACCGTTGTATTTTACTATCAAAAATGGTTACGAGGCGATAGCGAAAGTCTTACTGAAATACGGAGCCNACTTAACGGCCACCTGAAAGCAGTATATATTTTAATTTCGAAAGGGGCAATCATTAATGCCAGAGATATGCGCGGTTGCACACCGTTGCATTTTACTGTCAAAAATGGTTACGAGGCGATAGCGAAAGTCTTACTGAAATACGGAGCCGATGCCAATGCCAGCGATGAAATCACTAACTCTGCGCTTTTGCATTTCGCTGCAATAAATGGATGTACAGAAACAGTTCTGGATCTGCTGGAATATGAAGCTAATGCTAACGTTACGACAGTTAAAGGTTTGACTCCATTGCATCTTGCAGCGCTGAAAGGATGTTTGGAGGTGGTTAGCATACTTATTGATCACGGTGTTAATGTTCACACTAAAAACAAAGATGAAGCTACAGCACTGTACTTTGCGGCAAGCGAAGGCCATAAGGAGATAATCGAGCTTTTGTTAAAATGTGAAGCAAGCCTTAACGTTGGGATCAATAGTGGTTTGACACCGTTGCACGCGGCTGTTATGAATAATCATGAGGAGGTTGCCGATTTCTTAATACAAAATAAGGCTGAAGTAAATGCTACAAACAACAGTGGCAAGACACCGCTAAACGTTGCTGCCGCTTCACCATGTAACAAGGACATTATCGAGTTATTGATGAGAAACAAAGCTGTAATCAACGTCAAAGACAATAACGGTATATCTCCGTTACATATGGCTGCACATAACGGTCGCGTAGATAATGTTCTTCTGCTTATTGAAAATGAAGCTGAAGTAGATGCTCGAAATGCTGCTAATATGACACCATTGCATACAGCTGTTCAGAAAGGGCACAAAGATTTCGTTGTGGTTCTAGTAAAATATAATGCTGACGTGAATATGAAAAGTTCCGTAGGAACACCATTGGATTTAGAGATTCGTAACGGTCACAAGGAAATCGATGACATTTTACTCGAAAACGGAGCCATGATTAACGATAACGATAGGTATCCAACACCACTTTTTATTGCTGTTAAACACAATCAGCAGGAAATCGTCAAACTACTCATAGCAAAGGGAATTAATGTTCGTGCAGAAGGTAGTGAAGCTTCAAAAACTGCAGTTGTTGACGATTTCAGGAAAATAATAGAAATTTTACTAAGAAACGAAGTTCCCGTTAACAAAAAGTATGATAATGATTATACATTATTACATTTTGCTGCTGTAAGAGGTCACAAGGAGATAGCAAGTGCTTTGATATTACGAGGTGCTGACGTTAATGATGTTGAAAAGTTTAATGCGACACCTTTGCATTTCGCAGCTCAAGAAGGATATGCTGGAGTCGTTCGAAACACTAGTAAGAAGCGAAGCTGATATCAATGCTAAAGGTAAATCTGGTACGCCTCTACATGCGGCAGCACCAAACGGTCACTGTGATATCGTACAAATTCTGGTGAATAACAAAGCAAGGATCGGCATTGAAGATGGAAGAAGTACAACAGCTTTAGAGTTGGCGGTAGTTGACGGTCGATTGGAAGTGGTTAAGATATTGTTGCTATCCAAGAAGGTGGACGTGAATACTAAGTACAACGGCGGAACGTTACTACACATTGCATCGCACGAACCGAACTTGGAAATGGTAAAATATCTGGTAGAAGAAGGGGCAGATGTAAATAGTAAAAATAAGTTTAACACGAAGCCAGTACACCAGGCGGCCAGAAAAGGACACAAAAACATCGTAGAATACTTCCTCAGCAAGGGATTGAAAGTCAATGAATTTGACATATATAACAATACCTTGTTACAGTACGCTGTACTGGAATGTCATTTGGAAGTTGTAAAGTATTTGATAGCAGAGGGTGCTGACGTTAATGCTAGGACTAATCTGGGCGTGACTCCTCTGCACTTCGCTGTCGTAAAGAATTGCAGAGACAGTATGAAAGTTTTACTAAAAAATGGTNAATGTCAAGAAAATATGAAGTTTGTTTATTTGTTCTCTATATAAAAATACATGTTCTATTAACAGTAGAAATATTATAATTTTTGGAAAATTACTTCTATTAAGAGTGGAAATAATTTTTGGAAAATTATTTCTATTAAGAGTGGAAATAATTTTTGGAAAATTACTTCTATTGTTAATAGACCATTTATTTTTACACAGAGAATAATAAACAAACTTCATTTGTGCTTATAAATATACCATTTTTTACTAAAAGGTTGTTCTCTACTTTTAAATTACATTTTTAATAGCTTCTATAAGGTATACCTTCTCGCTCAATCTTCAGTCTATCGTATTTGCTGTGACAATCGTAAAAAAAGTACCGCACGAAGTTTCTCAGTACCGATACAGGTACTCGATTTGAAAAAGGAATCGGTACTTTTCGATACTCGGCGCCAGTCAGACGATCGTCCAGTCTCGATTGCAAGATACTTGAATATAGTTACGGTACAACTATTCGGTACATTTTGCACTACAGTATCTGTATCTAACAATAAGCAGGAATTGGATACTTTTGTAATCAGTATTGCCCAACTCTGGCTGCAATGTACAATGCTGTTTCTAGCACTGGTAAGACCCCTCTGAATTTGGCTACAGATGAGAGTATAATGAATTTATTCAAATGAATAAGCAAGTCATTTAAAAAAGTTGAAAGCGATAATGCAGGAATAATCGACAACCTTAACAAGGTCAACGATTTGGAGACGATAAGGGCAATAATGAATGCCCGTAACGAAAAAAATCAATCGCTAGTGGTTGCTGCTATACATTGCAATTTTACGGAAGTTAAAAGGCTTAAAGAAGTATGGCAAGGCAATATATCCTACCAGATTAGTATAGGATTAAGACTAGCTAATGAAGGTAATTGGAAGATGGGTTCAAATTACCTCAGAAACGCATTGGAAAAGAGAAGGACAATATTTGGACTAGATAATCCGGGTACTTTGGATATTCAAACACATGTTGATAAGGCATTATCCACAGAAGGAACGTATCAAGAATGTTTAGAAATGTTTGAAGAGATTTTTCAAAAACAGAGGAAATGCTAGGATTACATAATAATGACATTTTAAACACGAAGGGCATGATTGCTATGGGTTTAGCTCAGTTAGGAAGAGACGAAGAAGCCTATAACGTATGTCAAGGGGTTTGTCAAAAACAAATGGAGATATTAGGGCCGAATCATCCGGATACTTTATCAGTTTTACGTGGCAACGATATTAGGTTCACTGGGAAGGCATGAAGAAGCTGTAAATATCCACATGGCAGTAGTTGAAAAATCGAAAAGCAAATTGGGAATAAATACTGTACAAACTTTACACGCTGAATACTGCATAGATGTCGCTCTAGCAGAACAAAGTAAATTTAAAGATGCTTTAAAAATCGGTAAAGAAGTACTTAAGACGATGAAATGGATTTCTGGCACTAATTATCCCGAAACTTTAAGACCGTTAGCCATCATTGCCGATATAATCTTCCAACAAAATAGGCATAAAAAGGCGATGAAACATTATCAAGACTTAATACATATCCAGAAAATTGTTTTAGGATCGAATCATCCTGAAACATTAGATAGTCATTACATGATAATGAAAATACTTTACGTGCAACAGAAATGGATCAGCGCGCTAAACGTCTGCAGAAGAATTGTTTCACGCATAAAAAATATTTTCCCCCCTACTCATTCTACTCTTTTGGGAACGTTAAGAATCATGGAGAAGTGTAAAACAGCATTGCAATTTTATGGTTACGATATTTCGTATTTTTCTCGTCGTATACAGAAAATCAATACTGCTGCTAATGACGGTGACGTACAAGCAGTCCAGCGTCTATTCGAAGATGGTACCGACTTAAATGATGCAGATACCGAAGGACGAACTCCATTACATTATGCGGCCAGCGCAGAACAGATAAATGTTGTGAATTTTTTGTTAAGCAATGGTGCCAATGTCGATGTATTCTCTGGTAAAGGCAATACACCGTTACACGTTGCCACTTTCAACGGTCATAGGGAAATTGTGAATATTTTGTTGCGACATGTAAATCGTGATAAATTGAACAAGTTTATTAACGCTGGTACTATTCGCACCGGCACTACATCGCTCCATATTGCGGCTAAAAACGGCTCCTTCGATATTCTCTGTTGATCACTCGGTCACGGAGCGATTTATAACATTAAAAACACGAAGGGCGAAACACCATGTAATCTTAGCAAATACCAGAATATTCTTGATTTATTACAAATGATTGACGAACTGTTTAAATACGCGAAGAATGGTAACAGTGAGATCATCAGTAAATTAAGAGTTGGAAAAGAATTAACTTCTGATAAATTGAGTGCCATAAGAAATGCTCGCAATTATCAAGGACGCACGTTACTACAAGTTGCTACACTTCTTGGACGTATGATTATTGCATGCGAATTGGAAACATTGCTAAAATACTAATGTAATCATTTCAAGGTATCTTGTATGATAGAAGATTCAGAATAGAATTATTCATAAATGTGAAAACCAAATTTTCAGCATCACGATAAATACGATAACGTGTGTGAATGCGCCTCTGCTACTAGTATGTATGTATTTACAGGTACCTCAAACGATTTTGGGTCAATTTCAATTGCACACGGCGCACAGTGCGGACAAAATGCAAAATTTTGGACAAAAATCAAGTTTTTGTTGTAAACGTCAATAATTTGCTATATATTATCAGAAAATGACAACTCAATCAGGAATTACTCTATCGAAATCTCAGGATATGTTTTGATTCGCCTTTTTTTATGTTAACTTAAATTGTTATATCGTAATAATATTCACTTTAATTGTTCAAAACTGGCGTAAAATTAGCTTCTTTGTAAGAAATATAAAAGGAAACACACGTGCCTTCCTAAACCCTTTCCATTATTATAAAATTCTGTGCTTAGTATAAAGTAGATATGAGAGTTGACCAAAAAAGCATTCATGTTCAATTTTTAATAAATTATTATAAGTGCAACAAATTTTTGTTCATTGCACCGTATGCTTTATACTTCATTCACTAATTTCACTTTCTCGCCAAAAATTCATAAAAATCATTGTTATATTGTTATTACATAATCACATTATGCATAAACAATTTTGATATAACATCGTTTACAACAATTTTCTTTTTCAAATACATTCTTAATAAAGAAAATATATCTTTTATAGCAATATATTGAAATACTGACTTTTGCCCCAAAATTCCGCATTGTGCGGCGCCACGATTGGTCCACAATCGTTTGAGGTGCCTGTGCATCGCCGCTTGGTTGCACTGTTTCTAAGTTCAAGTTTCACATTACACGTTAGATCATGAATGAATGTCTGTTAGCGATAGTGTCTGTAGACGATTATATTTATGTGTGACAAATTGATTGAAAGGGATATCCTTTGTTGTTCAATAATTAGTCCGAAAACTTGATGAAACACTTTAATAATAAACGATCACGTTGTTATTACAAAATAACGTTAAGATCAATGTAGAGATATAAGGTATGAGTACAGAAATGTATGACTTAGAATGCCTTACTTTTCTCTTGAATTTTACATACTCCCTTTTTTAACTTCCTCAAGAGGAAGTTATTGTGATCGCGTGAGCATTCAGATTTCGAAAAACGAGGAAGGGAGAGACATAGGCGTGTAATATATTTGTCAAACTCATCGAGGTCTATGGTGGTGTCCAGCCGGCCGGCCGGCCGGTGTGTCCTTTTCGAGAGCTTATAACTCCGGAACGGCTAATCCGATTTCGATGAAATTTATATGGGTGGTGAGTCTTATTTTCTGCTACGCGTCGTAAAAGTTTCATTCGAATCGATCACGCCGTTCCTGAGATACTCAATTTTGTTCACCTTTTTTTAACGTTTTTTGCGGAAAACGGTTATCGAAAACTGACGAAGCTTTCTTAACGCAACTTACGCAAAAGAATCAGAATTGCCTGTAGTTGATCACTATTTAACGGTTTTTCGATATACCAAAAAATGGCCGAGTTATCGATAAAAACATATGAATATGTACGCCCCTGCATTTTTCCCAATGTGATTCTGTTTAAATTCGGAGATTGGCCACGCAACTTCCTTTTGAGGAAGGTGCGTCGAGATGCAGATAGAGAACAATCTAAAGAAAACGAATGTCTTGCAGACTTTAAACGGGGAAGGGAGAGTCATAGGGGTAGGTCGGTCGGCCGCAACTTCCATAGGAAGTTGCGTCGGGAATCTCCAGACAAATATTTATTGATAACATTCATTGTATAAAAAAATTAAAAAAATGTACTCAAAGTGAAGTTTAGGCTAAGGACAGATTATCTGTCCTTAAAAATTAAATTGGTAATTCGTGAAGAGCATGAAATACAGAAATCGGTTTCGTAAATATCTGGATTGAGTATTTGTGATCTTTTTACACACATATACCTGTCAAAAATGGAATTACTTGTACCTGTCCATCGTAACAAACAATTTTTACATGCAGTTATTACAAAAAGCGACGGATTCAGATTAATAGCAAATGATAATAGCAGAGATTAATGTGTTATAATATGTACGAACTGTACGATACGCGTACGGTGCATATCTACATCCTTGAATGGCGTGACGTTTTCCATAGAATTCAGTATGCGTACTACATCCTCAAATGAAGCATTAGATGTTCCATTCACAGTCAGTAGATTATCGGACGTGTGAAACTACGCTCACGTCAGTGTCGATCGATCACATTTCTTTTGTGAGTAGGACGTGCTTATTCACTTACTGAATAATTTATTCGATAGTTTAGAAAATATTCGAAGTAAGATATAACAAAAATGCACTATGTAAGTTTAATACACGATTAACTAAACGCGATAAGTATTAGCCCGAGAATTTTCCAGTCTTGTGTGTGCTAATAGAGTTAATACGTTTTCCAAAATACTGTTGTTTATTCGACGTGTTGTCCCTAAAACGACTAGAGGAATTGTAAATCTCGAAATCTGTTATATTGTCTCGATAATATTGGAGTCGCTGAGCACATTTTTGGGGGCTGCCAACGCCGTATCCTGTCAAGTTTTTAACTATACATATACAGGGTGTTTCAGGACTCACGATCAATAATTTAAGGGGTAATTCTAGAGGCTAAAATAAGCCGAAAATAANAAGGTTACGTGGATATGTGAGAATGTTGCGAATAACATGTAAAAATATTGTATGTATATTAATGTAGGACACTATAAAGGAATATAAATAAATACATCTTCCCTTATTTGTTGTATTTATTTCAATATTTTTGTTTAAATATTACTTATATGTGTTTTCCTTGGCGGATCATTAAAAGTAAAGAGACAGACAGAGACAGAACATGAAAAACTGAGAGTCCGAGAGAGACAGACTGAGATTCCGCTGGGAGTCCGACCAGGAAAACCGGCCTCTCGCGGTGTTACCATTTTATTCTTAGCACGGGTAGTATTAGAGTCGGCTGTGTTTGTACACGTTATTTCACTGAATTCAAGTAGATTCAAGCTGTAAGAAACCTGCAAACATGAGCATTGACCAAAATAATGCGTAGCATATTATACTTTCCTCCACCGGGAGTCAACCTCGGTGATGTCATCGACGTTTCCATCACGGTTCGTTGCTGACTCAAGTGGAGGTAGAATCGTCACTCTAGCGCACGCATGATCTCGACCTCGATTCGGGTGCGAGGTGCGGCAAAGAGCCGCGTCATTCTCATTATTAATCCCATTCTGCACTTTCAAATAATCGAATACTTCTGTCGCTTAAAGGCCGATCGTACAGAGCGTGCGACGCGATGCGGTGCAACGTTTTTCGGACCAGTATAACACACTTGCTGAGTCGATCACTGCCATATCACGCGTTTCAAATTTCTAATTATGTTTCTTGCGATGTATTCGGTATTATTTCCAAATAGTTTCGCAATAAATCTTATTTTGTCCGCCTTAATTACAATTTTCATGATACAGGGTGTTTCAGGCTCCATGATCAATAATTTAAGGAGTGATTCTAGAGGCTAAAATAAGCCGAAAATGAAAAATACTAATTTTTCGATCGAAGCCTTGTTAACCAGTTAATAAGCATTAAAGATTGGAAGTAGACAACTCGTGTGCAAATTAGCTTTTTGTTTCAAATTTTGTAGTTCTTTTGATCTGAACAAATTACTTCATATTCTTTAAGAAATTTTAATCGTATTCGTATCTATCTTTAAGAAATCGTATCTTTAAGAAATTATAATCGTATTTAATAAATTCGTAAAATTTATAACTTCATAGAAAAAAATTCAAAAGGTTAAATTTTTTAAAAATCACGATTTTTAAATTTTAAGAATTCCTTGTCTCAGAGACTATGAATTTTGCAAGAAAAACTCAGGAATTACTTTTAACGAGTAATGTTCGTAATATATAATATATTATCAAATATTGATTTGTGTACAAGGAAATTAGTGAAAAATGAAATGTTAAGGAAATAAATAGTATATAAAATTAAATTAGTTGAATTCTATCTCTAATTCATTTTGTTACTTCTATTTATTGCAGAATTAATTATGTTTGTACTATGCATTATTAAACAATGAATTAAAATGTGGAGAAAAATTAGTGAAAATAAAATACCACAGAAATAAATACTATCTAACAGCAAATTAGTTGGAAATTCAACAATTTTGTAGGTGTAAGTTTAATTATATTTACTTAAATATGCTATCTCTTTCGATTAGTTGAAGATAAACATATTATTTTCAATTAGTCGGCTATCTGAGATACGAGATAAGAGCTGATATGTGTAAACGCTAAAGTTCACGCAGAAGCAGGGAACAGGTGAATGCATAGTCAGTCACTCATGGTCAGCCGTGTTCGTAGCATTCGTACGCTCCTATCTCGTCATTGACACATTCGTAAGTATGACACCTGATCATATTTACATCATTCGATACAATAAAATAATCTCTTATAAATCTTTACACAAATTATTTAATAATTTATTTGTCACCTCTTCTTCGTCAAGATTGTTTTCCAATCTTTTCCAATTTGTGCTTATTAATTCTCCTATTATAAAAATTGTTAGACGATCATTCCATCCCGTTAATACCACGGTCGTACATACAGGTCCGGAAACTCCGGTGGTGGGGGTACCGCCCTTAGTGACGCACAAAAGTTTACGCACGTTTACGCTATAATTTTCGGCGATAGTATCGTCTCGTACAAATAACTCGTACAAATAACGTAACCATATTTGAATTGAAACATTGAGATCGAGATTCAAATAAAAGTAGGCTTAGTTAAAGATTTAAAATGCCGTCGCAGCTGACGCAAATGTTTTCTATCTGGCATCTGATGAAGTGATGAATAACTATGAATTTACTTTTCCGTGCAAGGACCATGGCCCCGATATTTTGTCTTACGCAATATTTTATTATATCAGACTTAGAATGCGTCAATTCACATTTCAACAAAATCAAAAAATTAAAAAGAAATCAATAAGCCAAAGAAAGTTTTCAAAATTGTGTAATACTTAATATATAGCTTTTTGTTAGTAAACATTTTAATGAAATCTAATTTATAAATTGAAGTGGTTGCGTTTAATTTTAATTTTGGTATGCACAATATGCATTACATGAATGATTTTATATCGTGCTTTATACATATATATAATGGTAAGAGATTCAAACAAAATATTAATAATAGTAATAATGTGGCAGTAATCAACAAATTTATATATACATATATATGCAAGTTACATTCTGTACTCCATGTACGATGTACGATACGATTACAGCGTCCTCACCTCATGGCGAGATTCGTAAGCTTAGTTAGCCTCATTAAAAGCGGTACCCCCACCACTGGAGTTTCCGGACCTGTGTGTACGACCATGGTTAATACTAATCTATCGACAGTTTCTAATATTTATATTTGAATGGAAGTTA
The DNA here is from genome assembly GCA_019453355.1 of Ceratina japonica. Lineage (NCBI taxonomy): Eukaryota > Metazoa > Arthropoda > Insecta > Hymenoptera > Apidae > Ceratina > Ceratina japonica. The sequence continues at coordinate 19,793 of SMSR01002380.1, forward strand.
GAGCTGGACTACTTTACTTTTGCTGTAACTTAAATAATAATTACGATTTGAACAGGATGATCAAACAAACGTTTCCTTCTTATTCCTCATAGGAAAATGTAAAAAGTGTCATTTAAAAGGTTAGACCAATCTAGAAGCAAAAAATAGGCATATTTTGTGATACGCTGATTCGCTTACATTTATACGCTTAAGGATCTGTTCACACTACGTCACCGCATCGCACCGTACCGCACTGTAACTTTCACGTAGTTTTTGGACTCGGATCGGAAAAAGGTAGGGCCATAGCAAAGAGTCTAAGGGAAACTCATGTACAAATTGATCTGAAACTTAGGGAGTCGGCAATTAAAAAAAGGTCTAGCATCTACTCGAAGCTGCACAGCAGGTGCTACACCCCCACACTTTCGCGCTCGACTCTCAAGTCGCCGGTCCCTTCTGAGGGCCCCATGCTTTTACATGGGTTTCCCTTAGACTCTTTTCTACGGCTTTACTTTTTTCCGATCCGAGTCCAAAAACTACGTGAAAGTTGCGGTGCGGTGCGGTATGGTACGGTACGGTGGCGTAGTGTGAACAGACCCTAAGGCGATCTTATGTAAGTTCGGACTACGAATACCGGGTTTGGACAGTGACGTCTGACAACCGATAATCAATTGAGCAGCGCGATAATACATGCAATTAGGTGAGGGGATCTAGAGAAGAGAAATATTAATTGATAAGATAACAATCGGTAGACAAAGTACGTATCTGAGGCTTATACTTACCTTTTATGGTAACTAAAGTTAACACACGCTAATGAGCTCCACAGACAAAAACAACGATAAACGAAGAAGAAAAGGAAGGTCAACAATAGTAGAGCAGTTAGGTCAGGTATGGGCAAATCATTTTTCCCCACTCTAGTCAGTCTCCCCGCTTTTCGAGATACCCTAAAGGTCGATTCTCACTCACGTAAACGTAACGTAACGTAAGAAAAAATTTTACGTACGGTCACGTGAAAGTTACGTGGTGGAACGTAAGAAACAGGACTGTAGCATCGAGTCTGAGGTATAGGAAAACCCATGTAAAAGCATAGGGCCCTCGGAAGGGACCGAGGATTTGTCGCCGAAACGAGCGCAGAACTAATTGTAAGGATGTACCACCTGCTGTACACTTTTGAGTAGGTGCTAAACCTTCTTGTAACTGCTGAACCCGTAACTTTCAGGTCAATTCGTACGTAACTTTGGAACAACGTAAACTACAATTTAAGTTAAAAGTTTAACAATTTTGTCCTGTAAGCAACTAGTACAATTAGTGCTATTATAGCAGCTAATGTTTGGCACATTATTGTACGTAAAACTGATGTGAACGCTATGCATATTATAATTCGCATCGATGCGGTGTATAGCATTTTGTTAAACACTTTTATTATATACAAGATGCATAGCACTAATTGTACTAGTTACTTACAGGGCAAAATTGTGAAACTTTTAACTTAAATTGTAGTTCACGTTGTTCCAAAGTTACGTACGAAGATATTAAAAATCTTTCATAAACAAAGAAAGTTAGAGAGATAACCCACCAAAGAAGGAAGAAGGACACGAAGAGGGGAAAGGCCGACGCAGTATGGAGAAAGACAGAGTTAGAAATATGGAAGAAATAATGAAAATAATGAAATTAATAATGCAAGACACAGAAGATATAAATGGAGAAAACAAAAAGATAAAGCAGGAACTCAAAAACTTAAAGGTGAATTGGACTCGCAGACAGGTAGAATGGGGAAAAGAAAAAAGAAAAATACAAGAAAAAATAAAAGGTTTCGATTCAAAAGAAAAAGAATCGCAAGAACTGACGGAAAGGATAAAAAGATTAGAAAAAGGAGAAGAGGAGAAAAAGAAAAGAGCAAGAAAAAATAATATCGTAATTAAAGGGCAAGACTTCGAAGTAAGGAAAATCCCAAAGCAGACAGTAGAGACATTGATAATGGACGAATTACTGGAGGAGGTGGAAGTAGTGAATACATTCTGGATAAGGAAGAAGCAAAGAGAAAGTATACTGGTAACGAAATTAAAAAACAGACAACAGAAAAGGACAATAATGCTGAAAAAAAGCAAACTCAAATATAAAAAGGTCATTATAGAAACCGATCTAATAAAAAGAGAGAGAGGAGAGAAATACAGAGAGAAATCTATGAAATTACAAAAATAGAAGGAAATAAAGAAGAGGAAGTTAACATAGGATACAAAAAACTGAAAATTGGGGAAATATTTTTTCATTGGAAAGTAGACAAGACGAGATTCGAAAAACGGAAATCCAGAATGCAAAATACTGGAAACGAACAATTCCACACTGCTGAAATTCCAGATCAATTTGTCTTATGATTCACAGTTTTAAATTAAATCTTTCGTAATTAACATTATTAGAAATTGCAGGAAAAGTAGAGAAGGTTTTGTATAGGTTAAACAGAGAAGGCTGGATTTGTTACAGAAAATGGTGAATTACAAGCTTACTTATTTCAATGCTACCGGCTTAGCCGAGTCCATCAGGCTTCTCTTGCACCAAAGCGGCATCAAGTTCGAGGACGTGAGGATCACATCCGAAGAATGGCCGAATATCAAATCCAGTAAGGACATTAGACCAGAGATTTACTATAAATTGTTGTTTCATTCGCATGATTGATCTTTTTAAATGTTTTACATTTTCAGCCACGCCATTCGGTCAAGTGCCCGTCTTGGAGATCGATGGAAAGCCCTTCGCTCAAGCCAAGGCTATCGCTCGTTTTATCGCAAGGAAGAACAATCTTTACGGTGCTAACGAAATGGAAGCGTACGAAATCGATGCCACCATTGACTTCCTTGAGGACTTGAGACTAGGTAACAATCTCTTTGCTTACATTAATGTTACGGTTTAATTCATATACAAGGTGTAAACCTACAGGTGGGACATTTTTTAAGGACGTATTCTAGGGGCAAAAATAAGACGAAAATGAAGAGAGAAAAAATTGCGTTTGGGGCTTCGTTAGTTATTTATTAACATTTAAAAATTTGACATTTTTGCCCCTAAAATTGACAATCCGACGCGCATCGGCAGATATTTTTTGCCTACGCGCAGCTGATCACCGTCGATCGATGCATGTCGATAACCGAGAATAGGACCGTACCTATAAGGAATTTGTGGACTCACCTCGGGTGCTGGAGATTACAAATTATTGTAAAATGATGTATTCTGGCATTCAACCTGATTACTCGTTAAATCCACAAGAGCATATCGAAACTCGCTCTATGGGATTTTCGAGTCAGGAGGGTGAATGCTCTCTTCTATGTATCGAAACGAAATATCCATACGAGTACACATGCACCAGACACGAAATACACAGTTGAAGTATCCATACGAGTACACACATTCACACCAGACATGAAATACACAGCCGAAACCCACACTACACACTAAGCATACTATGATTCCGAATAAACGAAATTTTTAAGCCGTAATCCGTTTCGCGACGCACGTGGAGGACGACTAAGAAAGAATTGTTGAGAGGTTAACAGAAGAACGAGATAGTATTTTGTTTTCGACCGCCCGCGCCGTCCCGTTTAAAAAATGTCCCACCTGTAGGTTTACACCCTGTATAGTGATATATTACGTTTACATATAATATTATATTTGAGTACAATTTGTTGTTAGGACTAGTACTTCAATTTACCAGTTAAAATAATTATTACTTTCATGATATGACAACAAAATTTTCGTTTCTCTTCTATTTCTTATAGAAGAATAGAAAAACGTTTGAACGACTCCACTATCGATTTCTTTGGAAATATAAGAAATCGTAGAAATTTCTGATAATTCTTTTTTGGAATTTAATACGGTTATGGTTGAAATGTTTGTCTAGCCGTGAGCAAATGGCACTATGAAGAGAATACTGAACAAAAGGAGAAATTGTGGGCCACTTTCGATGAAAAGCTTCTCTTCACCCTTCAGAAGCTCGATGAGCAAGTAAAGAAGAACGGAAGATTCCTCGTTGGTGGGAAGGTAACCCTAATTACTACTCTGCTCTATTATTAGTATTGTATGAATCATGTTACAGAGGATAATTTGAAAAGCTTCTAGTGATATCATAATACTATTTTAAACAATATTTTTCATTTTTATTACAGCTTTCATGGGCGGATTTCCATCTTACTGCGCAATTGGAGATGCTTGACAACCTGAAGAAGAGTGAAATTGAAAAAGACTATCCTGAACTGAAGAAGCTGGTGGCGAAGATCATGTCGCTGCCAAAGATCAAAGCGTACCTCAATAATCGTCCCCAAGGATTGTTCTGAACCTCACCACACGATGTGACACAATAAAATTTTTTTTTAATCCGTTTTATTCCTTTTCACTTGCGGAAGGCTCTGAAACCTTGACTGTATAGCCTATGAGGGCGGTGCATTCAGTTCACGTTCCCGTTGGGTGCCTAATCTTAAACACCGAATTTGAACAGTTCCACATCTCGTGTTAATTTTATTTGAGAGTGAGACAGTATCTGAGCGCCCGCACCGAGTCTTCGTACGCGTGACAACAGCATTATTTTGTTCCGTACAGCGACAGAGTTCTTCCGAGTTCATCATTCACGCGAATTAATTGTTGCTGCTGATGATCTTTATTAACAGTCTAACCAAGAGGGAGCAATTCATGGTATTCAAACCACAGTTATAATACAAATAATTTAATACCAAAGAATCGTATTAATTTCTGTACTTAACATGTTTTAGTATGAATAAGAAGACTTTCAGGAAATTTACGTTTGTTTCATGATTTCATGGTGCATAAGTTTATTTGGATGATG